>QANY01002375.1:2238646-2375009 GCA_003255025.1 Datisca glomerata
CTTGAATGCTTTTGCTGCTTGTTTCTTTTTGGGATTGGTTATTCCTGATGGCCCTCCGTTAGGAGCTGCGCTGGTGGAAAAGCTCGATTGCTTTGTTTCGGTATTGCTCACTCCGATCTTCTTCACCATATGCGGATTGACAACGGATGTTTTCGCTATACAAAAGGTGGAGAATGTGGGTTTGATTCAGTTGGTTATCGTTGTTGCTATATTTGGGAAGGTTTTGGGGACGGTATTACCTCCTCTCTTCTGCAGGATGCCGCTCAGAGATGCACTTGCTCTTGGCCTTATCATGAACTGTAAAGGCATTATTGAATTGGCTATGTTGCTGGGCTTGAAGACACAAAATGTAAGCTTTTATAGTCCTCTTGCTTTTAACATACTTTGATTCATTCTCAAGTCCTTTTGATAACTCGAAAACCACCAACCAACAAATTTATCATCTGACAAAACAAAATGAGAAAATTCGCCAAACCTCCCTTCTATCCTCTAGTTTGATTAAATGACGCGATCATTCCCTTCTATCCTCTAGTTTGATTAAATGACACGATCATTCCCTTCCATCCTCTAGTTTGATCAAATTTATTAGTCTCAAGTATTTTTTTAATTTAAAATACCACCAACAAACAAATTTATCATCTTTCATATGAAAAATATTAGGGAAAATTCCTCCGATCTCTACGCTCGTTTTATTTAAATGACTTAGACACCCATTTGTTTTAAAAGATTACAGTTGGGTCCACTCAATTAGAAACCGTTTTTTTTTCTCTATGTAAGTATAAATATACTCATAACCATTTTCTAGAAAAAAAATGGTTTTGGAATCTGAAAATGGTTTCAAAAGAAGAGAAGACAGCAATTAGGAATATGAAAATGGTTTGCGGTAAGAACACTCACGTTTGACAAAAAAGTAAAGACAAATATGATATTAAAATTTATTTAAACGGTGTTTGCGTAAGAAATAATGTTTTGGATTTATGCGCATGAAAATTTAAAATAAGGGAGGTCATTGTCATTAAAGTAAATTAGAAAAAAAGTTAGAGAAATTTAGTCAAAATAATATTATCTATAGTGATATTTTTTAAGTTTCATGGAGAAAATAACGGTCGTCTAATTGAGTGCTGAGTAGACTTAAAGTGTTATTTTTTTTAAAAATAAACTTATAATCCATGTCATTTAAGTAAAATAGAGAGGATGTTAGACGGATTTTTCTAGAACTAAAACGATGTAATCAGCATTGCGAATGCCATGATATGAAACTTGTTGGTTTTGATTTGTGTATTCAGAATAGGTAATTACATTAATGTGCAGGTCATAAATGAAGAATGCTTCGCCATTATGATTATCTCTGTGGTGGTTGTAACAGGAGTAATCTCACCTATTGTCAAAGCCCTGTACGATCCTTCCCGGCGGTTCCTCGCTTACAAACGGCGGACTATCTTACATCATCGACACGATGAAGAGCTTCGTGTACTCGCTTGCATCCATAGACTAGAACAAGTTCGACCGACTATGGATCTTCTCGTGGCATCCAATCCTACCCGTCAAAGCCCCGTTAATTTAATCGTCTTACACCTCGTCAAGCTTATAGGTAGTGCTTCACCTCTACTGATTGCTCATTTACCACACGAATCGTCTTCTCAGTACCCAACCCAATCGGAACAGATATTCAACGCTTTCAGAAAATACGAAGAGCATTTCAGCGATCGAGTCATCGTCAATTGCTACAAAGGAATCTCTCCGTACTCTACAATGTATAACGATGTTTGCTCCTTAGCCCTAGAAAAGAGGACGACCTTCATAATCGTCCCTTTCCATAAACAATGGATGATAGGAGGAGGGGTAAAATCGTCTCATGCTCTCAGAGTTCTCAACAAGAACGTGCTCGAGAAAGCTCCTTGCTCTGTCGGCGTCCTTATTGATCGTCAAAATCAACAATCTCACTCCGTTGTTTTACATCCATCGTCTTATCGAGTGGCTGTGCTGTTCTTTGGTGGGGCAGACGATCGAGAAGCACTAGCGTACGCTTCACGAATGTCCGAGCACGATAGCGTACTAATAACGCTATTCCATTTCTCTTCTTCAAAAGAAATCCTCGGGAGTTCAGAGAAAAGCAAAACGCTCGATACAAAGATCTTGAGCGAGTTTAGACTCAAGGCTTTTCGAAACACGAGAGTGACTTACCAAGAGGAGGTTTTACTGGACGGAGGGGCAGCGAGCGGAATACTCAAATTAATCGAAAATGATTATGACCTTGTTCTTGTAGGGCGGCATCGTGGGGACTTGTGGTTGACGTGTGATCTTAGAAAATGGAACGAGAAGGGTGAGTTGGGTGCAATTGGAGAGGTGCTTGCTTCGGCCGATTCTAATGGCGGATCGTCGGTTCTGGTGGTTCAACAGCAGACGAGATTATGGGGAATGCGTGACCCGGAGGAGTCGTTGCGGTTAAGAAGAGTGAACATCTAACCGCGTTTTTACCAAGGAAAATTCTAGTGTACAGAGCATGTACTGTACATAGGGTTAAATTTAAATCTGAATTATATCTTGTGAACCCCACAGACAGATAGTCTAAGTCCTTGTATGATACAAATGCAAAAATTGTCTGTCGAAAGCTTTATTCAATTGGTATGTATCCCCTTTTAATGTGCATTTTCCCATTACAACGACAGGTGAAATGTTCTTCGTCTACTATACATATATCACACACAACAAAACATGTCACTTCATAATTTATGAGAAGACAAGTTATTATTAAAATCTCTATTTATTTGCTGTGTATCTTTACTACAATACACAAGTAATCCTACCCACATCAGACACCATTAAATCAACCATGCATTCGGTATTAAAAATACTAGTCACTCCCAGTACATTCTTCCAGCAAATAATAATGTCACTAGATAAACCAACATGATTAATTACATTCCAATCATCGAAATTCCATTTTTTAATAATATTCTTAAAAGCTCTTGTTTTGGTTTCTAACAAGCAAACCAATTGAGGTCTATACTCATGAATAACCTTTCAATGTTTGCACTATCAAGTATCAAGTAAGACTCTAACCTTGACAATTCCAAACAATATAACTCATGGTTGAGTTGATAGCTTTTCTTGGCAAGCTATCATAGCCATTTCTTCCCCAGAGCTGTAATTAGCGATTCCCCCATATAAATCAAATTCTCATTATCTACTCTAGCTATTTCCACTACCAACAATTTCATTAATATGTCAAACCTAATCTGAAATACCATTCATCTTCCTAATCACAATATCATTAGTCCTTCCATTGTGTCCTTCCCTTTTATCTTTCATATTTTCGAACTTATCATTTTTAGATCTATTTGTTTTAGAGAAAACATTATGATGCCTTCCGCCATCCTTTTCTTTTAAAAATATCAATTTGAATCCACCACGAGTTTTTTCATTAGTTTCAGTTCTCAACCAATCCCCTATCTCTCTTACACAGATTAAGATGCTTGAAAGCAACACAAGGTCCTAAATCATTATTAATAATTCCACAGAAAAAACAGAAATTAGGGACTATTTCATACCTCGATTCCGCCACAAAAGATTTCTCTCTTTAGAACGGGCATGAATTCCTCTCTCGACCACGACATCANTCAAACATTTTCTGAAATACCATTAATCTTCCTAATCACAATATCATTTGTTCTTCCATTGTGCCCTTTCCTTTTATCTTTCATTTTTCGAACTTATCATTTTTAGATCTGTTTGTTTCAGAGAAAACATTATGATGCCTTCCACCATCCTTTTCTTTTAAAAATATCAATTTGAATCCACCACGAGTTTTTTCATTAGTTTCAGTTCTCAACCAATCCCCTATCTCTCTTACACAGATTAAGATGCTTGAAAGCAACACAAGGTCCTAAATCATTATTAATAATTCCACAGAAAAAACAGAAATTAGGGACTATTTCATACCTCGATTCCGCCACAAAAGATTTCTCTCTTTAGAACGGGCATGAATTCCTCTCTCGACCACGACATCAAGAATTAAGGGTGAGACCAATCAAATGAAAGTACATGATTTGCCAACGTGACAATCTGATGAGGTTAATCAGGGTCATTGATTTAATTGATTAAATTGAGATTGACTTAGTTATTAATATTGATAAATTGAATCTCAATAGAATATTTTGTTAATCTTATTTTTAGTTAAGAATTAGATAAACCATATCAGATTTTATACAACTATTTCAAGGCTTGTAAATAAAGGCCAATTGTAGCTCCAAAGACACAACTCAATACTAAAAAAAGTAATTACTCTCATTATTCCCGTTGATTCTATCACTTTATTAAATTCTGAACTATTTCTAAAGAATTTTTTCTTTACAATTTGATACTTTCATTGAGAGTTGAGAATCAACTCAAGAACAAAACACAAGATGCCTCGAAAAAAATCACATGCTGCATGAGAAACGAGAAATGCAGCTAACATCGTTGATAATCCTATTAACCAACTCGCATAGCCAGCAAGTACAAGAGATGATCTATATCATCTTAACAAGAATGCAAAGCGTGGAGAACCGTAATAGTGAAGCATTACGCAACGCGTTGCAAACTGTGTAAGAATAGGTTGCAGCATTACAACTGGAGATCATGGGCGTCACGACGAACATAATGATGCTTTAGTCATCAATATTCAGATTGGAAACTGTTTGTTGCGAAGGGTTCTGATCTGTGATGAAAGTGTCGTTAACATAATTCACCGTTTGGCATTTGAAAAGATGACGATAGATGCACCGAAACTCCGCGGTGTCGGACAAACGCTCATTGGTTTCAATGCAACCATAACTTACTCAGAGGGAATTTTGTCACTTCATATGCATGCTGAACCATTTAATCATATCAAGGACTTCGTAGTAAATCGATACGCCGTCACCATACAACACAATATTGGGAAGAACCTGGATCCACAAAATGAAGGTGGTCCCGTCCACATACTATCCACTGTAAGGAGATCAGACTATAAAGGGAGACCAGGTAGCCGCCCGTTGTTACACTGTAACGATGCTTAATTCCACAAAATGAGAGACACATTCATTGACATTGGAAATAGAAAGACAACGAAGATAGGAATGGAATTGACCGAAGTGGAGAAGCTTGAACTCACAGAGATTCTTAGAGAAAACGTCGACATTTTTGCCACCACGGTCACAAAAATTCTAGCTATCAATGAAAATTAATTTGTCATAACTTGAATGTTGATCCTTTTTGTGAAACATGTGAAACTAAAAAATGGTCTTTTGCGCTCGAAATAAAATCAGCTATAAAAGAAGTAGAAAAATTGCGCGACGCTTGATTCATCAAAGAGCTCAGCTACCCGAAATGGCTGGAAAATGTGGTGATAATAAGGAAAAATAAAGCAAATTGGAGACTTTGTGTGGACTTCACCTAATTAAATAAAGCTTGCCCAAAAGATGATTATCCATTGTCAAGGGTTGATCAGATGGTGGATGCGACATCGAGTCATGAACTCGTAATCTTCATGGACACATACTCCGACTACAATCAGGTGAAAATGTTTCAATCTAATCAAGAAAACACTTCTTTTATCACTGATTTTGGGATATTTTGCTACAATGTGATTCCGTTCGGGTTAAACTATGCCAGGGTAACGTATCAAAGGTTGGTTAATAAGATGTTTGAAAGAAAGATTGGAAAAATAATGGAGGTTTACATTGACGGCATGCTTGTGAAAGCAGAAAGGAGGACAAATAACGTCTGTAATATGAGGAAGCATTTATAACCCTAAGGGGAAAGTAATATGAAGCTAAATTAAGAAAAATGCAATTCAGAGTGGCAACGAGAAAGTTTCTAGGGCACCTTGTCAATAACAGAGGGATTGAAGTTAACCCTAATCAAGTCAATGCGATCATGGAAATAAAATGGTCGAGAACAAAGAAGGAAATTCAAAGCTTAACGGGAAAATTGGTTGCACTGCATAGATTCTCGGGAAGATCAACTGATAAATGCAGACCATTTTTTTGCCAAACTAAGGTAGAATTCTGGAAAGCAATGAGACGAAGAATGTGAAGAAGCATTGCAGAAACTTAAGCAGTATTTAGCCTCTCCCCCATTATTGCTAAGCCGCTACCGGATGAGGAGCTCTTTCTATATCTCGTAGTTTTGGAAACGGCGGTCAGTGCAACATTGGTTAGATCCGATGACGGATAACAAAAACTATTTTACTTTATTAGCATGAGGCTTGTAGCTGCAGAAACATGATACAATAAATGGAGAAACTGGTGCTAGCAATAATCATTGCCGAGAGGAAATTAAGACATTACTTCCAAGGAAATTTTGTTATAATGATCAATGTAGTAACAGAATTCCCCATAATGAGCCTTTTACATTCTCTAGAGATGAATGGAAGACTCGCGAAATGGGTACTTGAGCTTGGAGGATACGATATCCATTATATGCCATGGACTGTAATCAAGGCCCACATTCTAGCTGATCTCATTTCCAAGTTTACCTACGATGACTGGTAACATGATTCATTGACATAATACACAAGTAAACCTACCCACAAGTCCTTTTAATGTGCATTTTCCCATTACAACGACAGGTGAAATGTTCGTCATCTACTATACATATATCACACACAACAAAACATGTCACATCATAATTTATGAGAAGACAAATTATTAAAATCTCTATTTATTTGCTGTGTATCTTTACTACAATACACAAGTAATCCTACCCACATCAGACACCATTAAATCAACCATGCATTCGGTATTAAAAATACTAGTCACTCCCAGTACATTCTTCCAGCAAATAATAATGTCACTAGATAAACCAACATGATTAATTACATTCCAATCATCGAAATTCCATTTTTTAAAAATATTCTTAAAAGCTCTTGTTTTGGTTTCTAACAAGCAAACCAATTGAGGTCTATACTCATGAATAACCTTTCAATGTTTGCACTATCAAGTATCAAGTAAGACTCTAACCTTGACAATTCCAAACAATATAACTCATGGTTGAGTTGATAGCTTTTCTTGGCAAGCTATCATGGCCATTTCTTCCCAAAAGCTGTAATTAGCAATTCCCCCATATAAATCAAATTCTCATTATCTACTCTAGCTATTTCCACTACCAACAATTTCATTAATATGTCAAACATTTTCTGAAATACCATTAATCTTCCTAATCACAATATCATTTGTTCTTCCATTGTGCCCTTTCCTTTTATCTTTCATTTTTCGAACTTATCATTTTTAGATCTGTTTGTTTCAGAGAAAACATTATGATGCCTTCCACCATCCTTTTCTTTTAAAAATATCAATTTGAATCCACCACGAGTTTTTTCATTAGTTTCAGTTCTCAACCAATCCCCTATCTCTCTTACACAGATTAAGATGCTTGAAAGCAACACAAGGTCCTAAATCATTATTAATAATTCCACAGAAAAAAACAGAAATTAGGGACTATTTCATACCTCGATTCCGCCACAAAAGATTTCTCTCTTTAGAACGGGCATGAATTCCTCTCTCGACCACGACATCAAGAATTAAGGGTGAGACCAATCAAATGAAAGTACATGACTTGCCAACGTGACAATCTGATGAGTTAATCAGGGTCGTTGATTGAATTAATTAAATCGAGATGGACTTAGTTGTTAATATTGATAAATTGAATCTCAATATAATATTTTGTTAATCTTATTTTTAGTTAAGAATTAGATAAACCATATCATATTTTATATAACTAATTCAAGGCTTATAAATAAAGGCCAATTGTAGCTCCAAAGACACAACTCAATACTAAAAAAAGTAATTACTCTCACTATTCTCGTTGATTCTATCACTTTATTAAATTTCAAACTATTTCTAATGAATTTTTCCTTTACAGTTTGATACTTTCATTGAGAGTTGAGAATCAACTCAAGAACAAAATACAAGATGCCTCGAAAAAAATCACATGCTGCATGAGAAACGAGAAATGCAGCTAACATCGTTGATAATCCTATTAACCAACTCGCATAGCCAGCAAGTACAAGAGATGATCTATACCATCTTAACAAGAATGCAAAGCATGGAGAACCGCAATAGTGAAGCATTACGCAACGGGTTGCAAACTGTGTAAGAATAGATTGCAGCATTACAACTAGAGATCATGGGCGTCACGACGAACATAATGATGCTTTAGTCATCACTATTCAGATTGGAAACTGTTTGTTGCGAAGGGTTCTAATCTGTGATGAAAGTGTCGTTAGCATAATTCACCGTTCGACATTTGAAAGATGACGATAGATGCACCGAAACTCCGCGGTGTCGGACAAACGCTCATTGGTTTCAATGGAACCATAACTTACTCAGAGGGAATTTTGTCACTTCATATGCATGTTGAACCATTTAATCATATCAAGGACTTCGTAGTAAATCGATACGCCGTCACCATACAACACAATATTAGGAAGAACCTGGATTCACAAAATGAAGGTGGTCTCGTCCACATACTATTAGACGATGAAATACCCACCGTACGGAGATTGGACTATAAAGGGAGACCAGGTAGCTGCCCGTTGTTACACTGTAACGATGCTTAATTCCACAAAAATGAGAGACACACTCGTTGACATTGGAATAGAAAGACAACAAAGATAAGAATGGAATTGACCGAAGTGGAGAAGCTTGAACTCACAGAGATTCTCAGAGAAAACGTCGACATTTTTGCCACCACGGTCGCAAAAATTCTAGCTATCAACGAAAACTTAATTTTTTATAACTTGAATGTTGATCCTTTTTGTGAAACATGTGAAACTAAAAAATGGTCTTTTGCGCTCGAAATAAAATCGACTATAAAGGAAGTAGAAAAATTGCTCGATGCTTGATTCATCAAAGAGCTCAGCTGCCCGAAATGGCTGGAAAATATGGTGATAATAAGGAAAAAGAAATGAAAATGGAGACTTTGTGTGGATTTCACCGAAATAAATAAAGCTTGCCCAAAAGATGATTATCCATTGCCAAGGGATGATCAGATGGTGGACGCGGCATCGAGTCATGAACTCGTAATCTTCATGAACACATACTACGACTACAATAAGGTGAAAATGTTTCAATCTGATCAAGAAAACACTTCTTTTATCACTGATTTTGGGATATTTTGCTACAATGTGATTCCATTTAGGTTAAAATATGCAAGGGCAACGTATTAAAGGTTGGTTAATAAGATGTTTGAAAGAAAGATTGGAAAAACAAAGGAGGTTTACATTGACGACATGCTTGTGAAAGCATAAAGGAGAACAAATCACGTCTGTAATCTGAGGAAGCATTTCTAGCCCTGGGGGAAAGTAATATGAAGCTAAATTAAGAAACATGCAATTCAGAGAGGGAACGGGAAAGTTTCTAGGGCACCTTATCAATAACAGAGGGATTGAAGTTAACCCTAATCAAATCAAGGCGATCATGGAAATAGAATGGTCGAGAACAAAGAAGGAAATTCAAAGCTTAACGGGAAAATTGACTGCACTGCATAGATTCTCGACAAGATCAAATGATAAATGCAAGCCCATTTTTGCAAACTAAGGTAGAATTCTGGAAAGCAATGAGACGAAGAATGTGAAGAAGCATTGCATAAACTTAAGCAGTATTTAGCCTCTCCCCCATTATCGCTAAGTCGTTAATCAGGGTCGTTGATTGAATTGATTAAATCGAGATTGACTTACTTGTTAATATTGATAAATTGAATCTCAAAAGAATATCTTGTTAATCATATTTTTAGGTAAGAATTAGATAAACCATATCAGATTTTATATAACTAATTCAAGGCTTATAGATAAAGGCCAATTGTAGCTCCAAAGACACAACTCAATACTAAAAAAGTAATTATTCTCATTATTATCATTGATTCTATCACTTTATTAAATTCCTAATTATTTCTAATGAATTTTTCCTTTACAATTTGATACTTCATTAAGAGCTAAGAATCAACTCAAGAACAAAACACAAGATGCCTCGAAAAAAATGGCATGTTGCATGAGAAACGAGAAATGCAGCTAACACCGTTGAGAATCCCATTAACCAACTCGCATAGCCAGCAAGTACAAGAGATGATCTAGACCATCTTAACAGGAATGCAAAGCATGTAGAACTGCAACAGTGACGCATTACGCAACGCGTTGCAAACTGTGTAAGAAAAGATTGCAGCATTACAACTGGAGATAATGGGCGTCACGACGAACATAATGATGCTTTAGTCATCACTATTCAGATTGGAAACTATTTTTTGCGAAGGGTTCTGATCGGTGATGAAAGTGTCGTTAACATACTTAACCTTTCGGCATTTGAAAAGATGACGATAGATTCACCGAAACTCCGCAGGGTCGGACAAACGCTCATTGGTTTTAATGGAACCTTAACTTACTCAAATGGAATTTTGTCACTTCATAAGCATGCTGAACCATTTAATCATATCACGAACTTCGTAGTAAATCGATACGTTGTCACCATATAACAAAACATTGGAAAGAACCTGGATCCACAAAATGAAGGCTCTGCCGTCCACGTACTATTAGACGATGAAGTATCCACCATAAGGAAATTGGACTATAAAGGGAGACCAGGTAACCGCCCGTTGTTACATTGTACCAATGCTTAATTCCTAAAAATGAGAGACACACTCATTGACATTGGAAATAGAAAGACAATGAAGATAGGGGTGGAATTGACCGAAGCGGAGAAACTTGAACTCATAGAGTTTCTCAGAGAAAATGTCGACATCTTTGCCACCAGGGTAGCAAACATGTCAGGTATCAGCAAAAAATTAATTTGACATAACTTGAATGTTGATCCTTTTTGTGAAACTAGTGAAACTGAAAAATGGTATTTTGTTCTCGAAAGAAAATCGACTATAAAAGAAGTAGAAAAATTGATCGAAGCTTGATTCAGCAGAGAGCTTAGCTACCCGAAATGGCTACCAAACGTGGTGATGATAAGGAAAAAGAAAGGAAAATGGAGACTTTGTGTGGACTTCACCGAATTAAATAAACATTGCCCAAAAGATGATTATCTGTTGCCAATGGTTGATCAAATGGTGGGCGCGGCATCGAGTCATGAACTCGTAATCTTTATGGACACATACTTTAACTATAATCAGGTGAAAATGTTTCAATCTGATCAAGAAAAGACTTCTTTTATCACTGATTTTGGGATATTTTGCTACAATGTGATTCCATTCGGGTTAAAATATGCCAGGGCAACGTATCAAAGGTTGGTTAATAAGATGTTTGAAAGAAAGATTGGAAAAACAAAGGAGGTTTACATTGACGACATGCTTGTGAAAGCATAAAGGAGGACAAATCACGTCTGTAATCTGCGGAAGCATTTCTAGCCCTGGGGGAAAGTAATATGAAGCTAAATTAAGAAACATGCAATTCAGAGAGGCAACGGGAAAGTTTCTAGGGCACCTTGTCAATAACAGAGGGATTGAAGTTAACCCTAATCAAATCAAGGCGATCATGGAAATAGAATGGTCGAGAACAAAGAAGGAAATTCAAAGCTTAACGGGAAAATTGACTGCACTGCATAGATTCTCGACAAGATCAAATGATAAATGCAAGCCCATTTTTGCAAACTAAGGTAGAATTCTGGAAAGCAATGAGACGAAGAATGTGAAGAAGCATTGCATAAACTTAAGCAGTATTTAGCCTCTCCCCCATTATCGCTAAGTCGTTAATCAGGGTCGTTGATTGAATTGATTAAATCGAGATTGACTTACTTGTTAATATTGATAAATTGAATCTCAAAAGAATATCTTGTTAATCTTATTTTTAGTTAAGAATTAGATAAATCATATCATATTTTATTAACTAATTCAAGGCTTATAAATAAAGGCCAATTGTAGCTCCAAAGACACAACTCAATACTAAAAAAAAGTAATTACTCTCACTATTCTCGTTGATTCTATCACTTTATTAAATTCTGAACTATTTCTAATGAATTTTTCCTTTACAGTTTGATACTTTCATTGAGAGTTGAGAATCAACTCAAGAACAAAATACAAGATGCCTCGAAAAAAATCACATGCTGCATGAGAAACGGGAAATACAGCTAACATCGTTGATAATCCTATTAACCAACTCGCATAGCCAGCAAGTACAAGAGATGATCTATACCATCTTAACAAGAATGCAAAGCGTGGAGAACCGCAATAGTGAAGCATTACACAACGTGTTGCAAACTGTGTAAGAATAGATTGCAGCATTACAACTGGAGATCATGGGCGTCACAACGAACATAATGATGCTTTAGTCATCAGTATTCAGATTGGAAACTGTTTGTTGCGAAGGGTTCTAATCTGTGATGAAAGTGTCGTTAACATAATTCACCGTTCGACATTTGAAAAGATGACGACAGATGCACCAAAACTCCGCGGTGTTGGACAAACGTTCATTGGTTTCAATGGAACCATAACTTACTCAGAGGGAATTTTGTCACTTCATATGCATGCTGAACCATTTAATCATATCAAGGACTTCGTAGTAAATCGATATGCTTGAGGAAAAACAATGGAGGTTTACATTGACGACATGCTTGTGAAATCAGAAAGGAGGACAAATCACGTATGTAATCTGAGGAAGCATTTCTAGCCCTGAGGGAAACTAATATGAAGCTAAATTAAGAAAAATGCACTTCAGAATGGCAACAGGAAAGTTTCTAGGGCACGTTGCCAATAATATAGGGATTGAAGTTAACCCCCATCAATTCAAGGTGATCATGGAAATAAAATAGTCGAGAACGAAGAAGGAAATTCAAAACTTAACGGGAAAATTGGCTGCACCAAATAGATTCTTGGCAAGATCAACTAATAAATTCAGGCCATTTTTTGCCAAAATAAGGTGGAATTCTGGAAAGCAATGAGACGAAGAATGTAAAGAAGCATTGCAAAAACATAAGAAGTATTTAGCCTCTCCCTCGTTATTGCTAAGCCGTTACCAGACGAAGAGCTCTTTCTATATCTCGTAGTTTTGGAAACCATTTTACTTTATTAGGATGAGGCTTGTAGCTGCAAAAACATGATACAATAAATGGAGAAACTGGTGCTAGCAATAATCATTGCCGTGAGGATATTAAGACATTACTTACAAGGGAATTCCGTTACTACGATCAATGTAGTAACAGAATTCCCCATAATGATCCTTTTACATTCTCTAGAGATGATTGGAAGACTCGCGAAATGGGTAGTTGAGCTTAGAGGATACGATATCCGTTATACGCTATGGACTGCAATCAAGGCCCATGTTCTAGCAGATCTCATCTCCGCGATGACGGGTAATATGATTCATTGACAACAGAGCCTAAGGAAGATGCTTGGTCTTTATATGTTGACGGAGCTTCCAATCACCGGGGAGTAGGAGTCATCGTCGTCCAAACTCCATTTGGTGAAACTTTCGAGCAAGAATTATCTTTTGATTTTCAGGTATCTAACAACGTGGCAGAATACGAAGAACTACTAGCTGGAATTCATCTAGTGAGTGAATTAAAGGTAACATATGTTAAAAAAATTGGTGATTTGATGTTGGTTACTAATAAAATTTCAGGAAAATACAACGTTATAGATAGCAGAATTGTGAAATATTTACAATATATGAAGGAAATGCTACAATTGTTCAAAATTTATGAAATCACACAAATACCAAGAACTGAAATTCCAGAGCAGATGCCCTTTCCAACTTGGGGTCTTCAGTGCAACTCCCCTACTAAAGGAGTGTTTCCATCGAGTATATAAGTGAGCATAGTCCGAAGACACCCATAAAAATAGAGGCTGGGATTATAATAGAAAGTAATGGGCATGACTGGCAGGAAACTATTATCCATTACTTACTCAATGATGATCTTCCAACTAATAGGATGGAGACCCGAAAGATTCAACAACGGAGTGCAAGGTATACTCTGGTAGACGGAAGGTTATATTGAAGATCTTTTTCAGGACCATGTCTCAAATGCCTCACTCTAACAGAAGCGAAGTATGAGCTAGCCGAGGCGCATGAAGGAATATGCGAAAATCACTCTCGTAGGAGATCCTTGGCGAATAAGTTGTTGAACGAGGTAGGGGTATTACTGTTTAAAAATGCATAAGTAAGCAGTATCCTTCGCAAAAATGTGCGATAAATTTCAAAAGTATTGTCCTATTTCGAGAATTGCCACGGAAGAATTGAAGACATTAATACGCCCATGGCCGTTCATGCTGTGGGCAATTGGTGTAGTCAGACCACTCTCGATGGCTTGTGCACGAAAGATGTTATTGGTAGTTGTGACGGATTACTTCCCCAAATGGATTGAAAAAGAGGCTTTGGCAAGGGTCTGAGAAGAAGAAGTGGAAAATTTATGTAGTTGGACCAGTCTCAATGGACCTCGTGCTCAAAAGGATATTCTAAACAAATGAAGGCAAGTTGGGACCAAACTGGGAAGGGCCATTCATTGTTAAAGTGGTTGGAGGAAATAGATACTATCGTCTAATGACTAATGAGGAAAATGAGTTACCCAAGCCTTGGAATGCCTTTCATTTGCGCAAATACTATGTTTGGAATGATCAAAGGGCCCCTTGAGCTTTGAAAAAAAACCTAAGTTCTTGGGAACGTATGTCAAATCGACATCGTTCTCAGAAGGAAACCAAATGACCCCTGAACTATAAAGCTTAAGTCCTTGGGAACGGATGTCAAAACGGATGCCATTTTCAGAAGGAAACCAAAAAACCTCTTAGCTATGAAAAAAGCTTAAGTCCTTGAGAACGAATGTCCAACGGATGCCTTTCTCAAAAGTAAACCAAAGAGCCCTGAGCTTTGAAAAAAGTTTAAGTTATTGAGAATGAAAGTCCAGCGCACACCTTTCTCAGAAGAAAACCATCGTTCTCTGAACGAAAACCAGAAATTTCAAAACAAAAACATGTTTGTTTTTGAACTCTTCAAGAGCAACTAAGCAAACAGAAAATATGGGGCTTCTAAGTTTCACAAAAAGCTTGTCTTTTGAAGAGCCGATACCCAGCGGACAAATGGTTCTCAAAAGGGAATCCGAATGTTTCAAAGATTTATGAATGAAAAAAATTGACCAAGTACAAAACAACGGGAAAGACAAAAATTGAGAAGCTGAAAGTTAAATTTATTTTCATTGATGGTAGCGGGAAATTACAATGAAAAGAAAACGTGCAAGAAAATGAAAATACATAAATGAAAATTGCAGAAAGAAAAGTAAACTATTCAACAATATGGGAAATGATCACAACATCCGTCGTGACTTCAGGTGGACGGATTATAACAGGAATATCAACTGAGTTTTAGCTGTGGGAAGAGTTAGGCTGGCGGGAGGAGAAAGAGCTTCTTCAATAAGAGCCCAGCGGGGAAGTTTTTTACGTGTTCCATTACGGTAGCCTAAACTGTAAACTTCAGCTTCTTTCACGTCAAATTTTGCTTGATAAAACTTCTCAGCCTCAAACTCTTTCCCCCTCAAGGCAACTCCTTCTCTGCGACAATATTCTTCAAAGCTTCAACAAGCTTAAGATTTTCAGCCTTAAGAGCTTCGATTTCCCCCGTTTGCTTACCAAAAGTGGCCACCAACTCCATTTAAGAGCATCTCAATGCTTCAATCTCTGTCTGCCCAGCCTCAACCTCAGTCTGAAGTTCCTGAGCCTGGGCATTATTTTTCTCTCCAAGAAATAATCCCACGGCCCCCTCGACTTTGGTAATATACTCCAAAAGTGCATTGTAATGAACAATGACCTACATGAAGAAGGGAAAGATGAGAGGGAAGAACTCAAGAAGTGAAAAATACTCTTAAGTATGAGTGAAATGAACAAATCACTTACCCTGGTGATGTCATGACTCATCACAATTTGAATGGATTCGATATCAGCCTGCTTTTGTAACGGACATGTCTCGCTCGGGAACAATCCCACGAATCAGGACAGGAGATGCCAGCGAATTTTAAAGAAAACTCACAGAAGACGGAAGTAAAGTGCTTCCATAAGCTTGGGGCCAATCTTCTTCATCCACTACCGACTCTTTCTCAGTCGCAGACCTCTTTGCCAGGGAAGAAGCGGGAGGGCTAGGAGGGACCGTATTCGATATAATGATAACAGGAGGAGAAAGAGAAGGATTAGAAGAAGAAGAAGTGACACGCAGATTTACCTCCTGAAAAGCAAAAGAATACTTAGCTCCTGGCAAGCAAAAGAATACTTCTGTCGCTGGCTATAGATCGGGAAGTCGAAGTGTTTTCAGTACATTGGCGGATGCTTCTGGCTCTGACTATAGTGCGGAGTCCCCTCATTTCTTCATAACGGTCAATCAGAATGGTTTTGTTGTCAGACAAATGTTTTAAATCAGTTGCAGAGTCTACATAGGTAGACTCCTCGACAAGAAGAGCGAAGCGAGGAACATGAATGTTTATTGGGATAACAGGAGGGGCCTCAAAGGGAACTCTTCTAGACAGATCCAAAAGGGTACGCCAATCTCTGTTGGGGGCGTGATAAGCGGCAGCAGCTTTCTCAACGTTTTGCTTGTTGAAATAGGGTTTTCATCGTCGCGATGCGTGTGTGGCGGAATCGTGTCATCCGTGAGCATTTACAAAAATTAAAATTTTAATAAAATTAATAAAAGAAAACTTACGCAATGCTACAATAACAAAAAAAATTTTTATTGAAAACTTTTTTTTTCAATCAGTTAGATCCATTTAATATTTATATATTAAATCTATAACATACAAGCTTAGAATCATATAGGTCTTGCAATCTAAATCAAGCGTCCTTGCAAAATTGATCGATCATCTATCTCACGAAACCGTTCCAATGATCAGTAGATTCTGAGATTCACACCAAGATCTTTCAAGTCAATTCTCAACGCATTAGGACGTGTGTGGACACGTAGAATACACTTTTTTGTCTCTAGATGTAATCAACACATGAGATTTAGAGATTTACTGAGAATGACTTTTGTGTGACGATTCTCTAAAATAATGTTCTTTTAGAGAGTTGATTATTTTTTAATCACTGAGAAAAATCACTCTAACTAATTATGTTCTCAACTCAATTTTCTGATTGATCAACTGATTGATGTCATTAAAATAATATCAGTATATTTTCTAGATAATGGTATATAAAATATTTAGGGATAATTAAAAATTAAAAATAATATTTAATTTCAAATTGCTCAATTCAGTGGGACTCATTGTATAATGATGCATAACTGTAGTGACACACGGCACTACAGTTGGCGTTAAGAAACACAGTGCCTCACGGCACTGTGTGTCACGTCACACTGCAATGCCGTGGGGCACTACAGTATTACACGTCTACTGCTATAGTGGCACTACAACAGTCCACGGCGATCTATGATTCTCAATCATTAATCGACACATGACAATTATTGTAAATTACATATTTATTTTAATCAGATAATATCTATATATTAATTAATTTAAAATTAACATATCTGATTATCACTATCAACTAAATTATCTGTTATTTCAGAAATAATAGATTTAGTTGATCCAAATTATTATCTAATAAAACTTTAATTATCTAATTTCACAAATTAGATATTTTTTTTACTTATCGATAATTAGAAAAATACTCGATAATTATGTATATATAATTTCCAAAAATATATATATATAAATATTTAATTAATTAATCACACATAATTATTTCATAATTATGTACTTACCCAAAAATAAAAATTTCTTTGCAAGTCAGTCCTTTTTTCATGTTCTAAAATATTCACACCCTAGACTGTGTAGTACAGAGGTGACTTGAGGACCATAGACCTATAATCATAAGCTTCAATAAATCAGATTATTAAATAAACTCTTTAATTAAATAATATTATTTATTAATTTCATTATTACTCCATTATAAATATGGAACTACACTCTTAGTGATTATAGATTGTATTTACAGAGTATTTTCATATAGTTCACTCATATAATCATTTCACGTAGTTCTGTCCTCCAATTATTATTTCCTAAATTAGAATTGGTTAAAATTACCGTTTTACTCTTCTAATTATCTTTTGATCCTTAAGTACCATTAATCCACTAGTGAATGACTAATTTATAATCTTATGATAAATTTAAGCTCAATAATCATTCAGTTCCAGAATTAACACTTAAGGGAACCAATATACGATCCATTAGGAAACTTGGATTCCAAATCTTATAAGATCATGTTACCAGCCATCCATATCACTAAATCTCCAAAACAAAGTCACTAGTATGTTTTAAAAATAAACATTAATGAGTGAATCAAAAGATCCAGTAGACATGTATATGAGTTCATGACTACTCAGGATTCAGACTGATCTACATAAGATCATTGAATTGATATGTATTAAATCTTTATGATAAACGACACGTTGATAAAAATATTAATTCATATCGGCTCAATCATATATAATCTCATTATATAAAGTATCTTCACTAAGGTGTATTCACATCAATGATCCAGATCTAGATCACATTGATTCATAATGCTTAGTGAAACGTACTAGCAACCATTCACTAAAGAGTTTATACTTTAATATGTTGCTGACAATTTTATTCATTATCTATGATCTTAATTATCTCGTACTAATACAAGATCAAAGTCTCATTAATGAATATAAAATTTTCAGATATTTATATAAATTTTTCAACAATAATTTAAAAGAACAATTATAAGAAGAATATAATATTCCTTAAATTTCATATCAAAATGTCAATACACATGTTTTGAGGGCATAACCCCAACATCTCCTGAGGTCAGGTGTACTAAGTCGGGATGTAATCTCATTAACTTTCAATTTGTCCATGAAGGTCCTAGAGGGATATTCACCTCATTAATTTGATTGGATAGACTTAATCTGTTTATCTAATGCCATTTCAACTTCAACTATAAAGTCCTTGAATTTCTCAAAGGTTTAGGACTTAAGATGCATTAGATACACTTGGCCATATCTTGAGTAATCGTTAGAAAATCTGATAAAATACTCATAACTAGCTCTAGCTTAGACATTCATTTGTTCACATATGTCAGTATATATAAACTTTAACAGTTCTAAGACTCTATGTCCTTTTTGCCTTAAAAGGTGTCTTAGTCATTTTATATTTTATACAAGATTCACAGACTAGTAAGGACTCGAAACTCAAAGAGCTATGAGGTCTATCTCTTACAAGTCTTTAGATCTGGCTTATATTAATATAACCCAGACATAAGCGCCACATATATGTTTCGTTAGTTTGAGAAACTTTTCTTCTTTTAGGGATACTCTGTGAACTATTTTCTATTTCAACATCATGTAACATATACCTTTTAGGAGTAACAAAATACAAACCATCTATCAATATACCAGAACACACAAAATTTTAATCGTTAATGGTTAAAATATTTGGAAAAAATAGAATTGTATCCTTTCAACCGAGACAAGAAACTAAAATTAAATTTCATCTAAAGTTTGGTGCATAAAGGCAGTTTGATAAAGTAATACTCCAAAAAATATTAATAGAAAGAGTTATAATGTCAATGGAAACGCGTTTGTTCTCAACTTTTTATCGAATAACATACGATTCGTTGTTTAATAATTTTTTTTAATACCACGCCTCAATCAGTACCTTCTATCTTGCCCCTTCCCAATACACTCATAGCACATACATGACCCTTTTAGGAAAAGAAGCTTTGAATAGGAGGCATAACCTTAATATTGGCGTAGATGAAATTTGTGTCGTATATATTATTAAAAATCGTGGGACATCTTATGATATGGTTCCCCATGCTAGCAAGAAATGAGGGGTTTTGTTAGTGATCTCCCAAAGGGAGAGAAAGGCTGGGAAGAAGGGAACCTTTTGATCGGCGTGAACTAGGGTAGTGATGGTCGCTGGATCGTACCCAAGACCTAGGGATCTTTCAGTAAGTAGTCGAAGCTCTGGTTTCTTCTCTTTCCTTCTTCTCTTTTTTTGTACTAAACTTTTCTTACTTTATTAGTTTATGCACATAAGAAATTAAACAAAAGGTTCTTTGTTCCCAGAGACGTAGCTACATGACTCTCTGCTACCTACAACTACCCAGAACAGAACTAGAAGGATCTCCTAGATCCAAGTAGGAAGATCAGCATCACCTACGCTCTCATTTTCGTAACCAAAGTTGTCGCCTCTTTATCTCCAACTTCAAAGATCCCTAGGGCCATCCCAGTTCCTACCTTCCATCGCATTGTGGTGTCTAGTCCTTCTAGGTCTTCTAAGTCTGAGGGGGAGAAAGAGGAAGAAGACGAAGAAGAAAGCGAAAAGGAGATAGAGCGGAAAGAGGCTAAAGAGCAATGCGCTCTGTTCTCTTTTGCCCACAAAGAATTGGAGATGTCGATGCACCTTCCGAGTAACTTGTAGGGAACTGTTGGTGGTGAGAGGAACGTTCATCAGATAACGGAATTCGTTAGCTCCTCCTATAGCATCCCTGACGCTGATGCACCGTCGGGTCCTGCTCCTGTTCCTACTATCGTTGTTCCATCTCGCCCTGCTTCAACTGGTCCTCCTACCCGAACAACCAAGGACATTCTAGTACAAGAAGAATTTTATCCTCCGCCTCCCCCATCAGCTCAGAGGCCAGATCCCCTTTCTGCCAATTCTTAGGGGATGCTTGAGGAGACAGACGTCTGGAGGTGGTGGCGGTACACGACGGCTCCACCCATTTCTGCTTCCATGAGCTTCTTGAAAGATCCCCGTTCTTCACACATATTTGTGAGGTATAAAGTCTGACAAGGAAATGGTTGTCCTTCACCAGATGTCCATTTACGACAAGGTCATTGGCCTTAGTCACAGCCTGATGCAGTAATTTTTTTCTCCTTATTTGATTTTATCTCTTTGCTCTTTTCTTTATTCGTTTACGTTTACTAACACTAAAAGGATTTCTGCAGGCTGTGACCTATCACCATGGGCTCCAGGATGACATTCGTTCAATTGAGCTCGAGATGGCGGGCTTTAGGAAGAAGATGCAAGATATAAACAAGTCTCATGGTGTTGTCCTCCCGGAACGGACCATCTGAGGAAGGTTCAGACGAAGCTCCAAGGGGTTTTCGCCCATTGAAGAACTGGATGATGTTGTAGTTGAGCGGGCAAGGTTGGAGGAATCTCTAAAAGAGCAAGGGAAGATTATTGATATCAACATGGAGAAATTATTTGTTGCTGAAGGTCAGCTGGCCAAGGTAAATGGGAAGTTGCTATCTACGGAGGCATCTTTGGCTAAGATTGACGAGCCGGAATCCGAACTTGAGGCTGAGTACCAAGACTTTGTTGATCAAGTTGAGGGCATGTCCTATAATACAGGTTATCGTGATGGCAAATCCAAAAAGGCTCCCCCGTATGTCTGTTGTTGACCTTCCCGATGACCCTACCGAACCCGAACCGGACATTCGTGTTCCCGCTTCTGCCCCCCTGCAGAGGCTACCCCCCGATGAGATGTCTTAATTTTCTTTGCACTTTTCCTCTTCATGTATTTTGTACTTTAACTTTTCGGCAAATATTCTTGTATTTTTCCCAAGTCAATGAAAAGGTCTTTCCTGTTTCACTGTTTCTTTTATCAGCTTTTCTTTTTTTCAATACTTAAATGATTTTCTGTTTCTACTGTTCTTTTCTCAAACACTTAGGAAAAAATTTAGCGAAACACTTTCACTTAACAAGAAATTTTCTCATTTCTGTAATTTCCCGTTTACCCGTACCTGCTTCTGTTTTGAAGTTGGCTCGAAGAATGAGATTTATTTTGGTTGAAACATAAAAGGGCGGGCTCACTCCATTTTAGTCGAGCCACCCCTCTACACAAGTTTTTTTGGCTCAGTTTATTTTTCGTTATGTTTTGAAGACATTCATTCTTCCTTTTTCACATGTCTTTAGAAGATATTTTCTTTTTGAGAGTGAGACTTATAAAATTTCTCTCAGGGAGTCACACCCTTAATTTATTTTGAGAGTAGGACTTATTGTTCGCCTATCTCAAGAACTTACGCCTTTAGTTCCGGAGAGCAGGACTTATGCACTGCTCATCCCATGGAATTATTTATGCTTTTAATTCCTTCTAGGTGTAGGACTTAAAAACTACCCCTTCTAATGAATTACTTATGCCATTATTTCCTTCTGGGAGTAGAAATTATGAACTATCCCTCTAAGGACTTACGCCCTCATTTCTGTTGTTGTTATTTAGAGTGAGGAGAGCTGATACCAAGAGTTTTTATGTAAAAAATTCTTGCGGAAAAATATTTACTATAATGTCATTCAGGTCCGCTTCCCCATATCCCACTGATGATATATGGACCTTCCCATCTGGCGAAGGCTTCAGCCTCAATCTATTTGGTGAAGTAATCTGTTGCGACCAACAAGAAGCGCTTCTGAGCAGGTGTTGTGGGGAGTGATCCAACAATGTCTAGATCGCGCTACATGAACGGCCAAGGACTTGCTACATTTTTTAGTTCTCCAAGGGCCATTTTGACTATGGGTGCAAAGCGTTGACACTTATCACATTTCTTTGAATACATTTTAGTGTTTTGGTGCATCTTTGGCCAGTAGTACCCTTCGTTCATCACTTTTTGTGTTAAAGATCTGCCCCTAGTATGAATTTTCACATATTCCTTCTTGTATTTCTGCTAATACATATTGTGTTTCCTTATCTCATAGGCACTTCAGGGTACTAGCCTGTAAAATATTTTTTGTATAATAGTTCATTTATCAATGTGTACCTGGCGCTCCGTTGTTGTACTTTCCTGGCGAGAAGCTTGTACTTCAAAAATATTCCCTTTTTAAGATAGCTTATTATGCCATCCTGCCAGCTGGGTTCCCTTTCTACTTCAACGTCAGCTACACTATTCCAAAGGAGCGAGACGCTTGGTTTTTCTAGAAATTCTATCAGGGCGTTTCTCTTGTACTAGAATTGCAACGATGATCCTAAGTTTGACAATGCGTCAGCGTCCCTATTCTTGGTTCTCAAGATTTGTTGGATTTCTTAGCTTTTCAATGTGTCTAAGAGGTCCTTCATCCGTTGCAAGTAGTTTATCATCCTTTCATCTTTCGTTGTATATTCTCATGTTACCTATTTTACAATTAGCAAGGCATTATAGAATATTTTCACATCTATTACCTCATATTCCTATAACAAGGATACTCCCGCTATTAGTGTTTCATACTTCACTTCATTGTTTGACGTGATGAATCTGAAAGAGATGGAGTGCTCCAATGTTTCTCCAAAAGGGGATGTATTACCACCCATGCTCCTGCTCCTTTATTATTCGAAGAACTATCAACGTATAGTTTCTAGGGTGCGTTCTCAATTTCTTTGCGAGGTTCCCTTTATGCTTATCCCTCAGTGAAGTCCACAATGAAGTCTACCAATGCCTACCGTTTGGTTGACGTCCTGGGTTTGTAATGAATGCCATGCTGGTTTAGCTCAATCGACCACTTCTTCATTCTCCCACATACTTCTGGTGAGTGCAGGGACTATTGATAGGTGAATCCCTCAACACTTTAATGCTATCTGCCTGAAAATAGGGTATCAGTTTTCGTGCGGCGGTCATAATGGCCAGCACCAACTTCTCCATCCGTTTATACCTTACCTCGGCTGCTACTAGGCTTTTACTGGTGAAGTATACGGGTTTCTACTTTCTTCCTTCTTTCCTGATGAGTATGGCGCTGGTGGCAGCCGTCGAAATGGCAACATACAGCAGGAGTTTTTCACCTAGTATCGGCTTAGAGAGGAGAGGTGGTGTTGTCAGGTACTCCTTAATTCTACCAAGAGCTTCTTCACATTCTTCGTCCCACTCTTTTGCAGAATTCTTTCTCAACTCTTAAAAAATGGTTTGCACTTATCAATAGACCTCAAGATGAATCCGTTCAGGTGTCCATCCTTCCGGTTAATCCCTATATCTCTCTTTAGCTCCATGGAGATTTCATCTCCATAATTGCCTTCACATTGTCTCGATTCACTTCGCTTCCCCGCTATGCCACCAGGTGCCCGAGGAATTTTCCCACAGTTACC
Organism: Datisca glomerata; assembly: GCA_003255025.1. NCBI lineage: Eukaryota > Viridiplantae > Streptophyta > Magnoliopsida > Cucurbitales > Datiscaceae > Datisca > Datisca glomerata. The sequence goes on from QANY01002375.1 coordinate 2,262,653, forward strand.
CCGAATGTACATTTTTCTGGATTTAGCTTCATGGAGTTTTTTCTTAGAATAGTTAAGGCTTCTTCGAGGTCTCTAATATGGTTGAAGGGGTCCGCATTCACTGGAAGAACAAGGGTTCCCTCTGAATATTTGATGGACCCCGTTGAAACCTATCAACGGCTGTAAAGTTCCTTGTAACTTATGTTCTCCTATTAAATTTTCTTTAAGGTTGCCTCATATATAATGTTCACTGCACTCCTATCGTCAACCAAGACCCTCCTCAGTAAGCAGTTTCAGACTTGTATTGAAATAACAATAGCATAGTTGTGATGACCGTCATGCTCCAAATCTAGATCATCGAACAGCAACAGTGGATTCTCGCTGATACTTGGGGATCCTTCTAGGTTCTTTTCCAGCATCTTCCTTTCCTTTCCTTCCTCGTGGTACCTTCCTACTCTGTAAGCGCGATAACTATGTCAACGATCCGAAGAGGTTGTTTCTCATTGTTGAGCTTGTATTCCCCGTCATTGTCCTTTTCAACATCCCATTTCTGCTCTTCTTTATTCATGAATTATCGGAGGTACCCATCTTTTATCAGTTGCTCGATGTAGTCTTTATGTTGGAAACAATCCCTTGTATAATGCCCATTGCTCATGTGAAATGAGCAATACTTATCTTTATCCTTATATATTGCCTCTTTTGTGAGCTTGGCTGGCCTTTGCAGCCAAGGCTTATGTTTGATCGTGTCCAAGACTTGGTTTATGAGAATGGTCAATGGCGTGTAAACCTTGCCCCTTGGGTGAAACTTGTCCGAGTCCCGCCTTCGGTACCCCATTCTTTCGTGGTTTCTATTTCCCCCGTCTTCTCCTTCCATTCCGTCAAATTTTTTTTCTTCATTCAGGTCTCGAACTTCTCACCTATTTTCTTGACTCATTAGTCTTCCGTTCAGCCGCTTTCAGCAGGCTTCTTTTCTCTTCTTCTAGAATGATGTAGGCTTGCACCCTTTGAAAGGTTTCTACCATGGACAGTGGTTTCACATTGGATAGATCTTCAAAAGGGAGTGAGTTTGGGTCCAATCTATTGGTGAAGACCAGTCTGGAACTTGATCATCACAATTTTAAATTTTTTGATCTCTCCCTTAAATCTATGGGTGTATTCCCATAATGACTCCCCTCTCTTGGTGGAAATCATCAAAATATATTTTTTGTCTTCCATTACCGCTCGATATGTAGAGTACTATTCTAGGGAGACTTAGGACATAACAGTAAAATTAGTAATTGAATGCACAAGGAGTGAATGATACCATTTTAGAGCTGCTCTGTCAGGCTGGTAGGGAACATCCTGCACATCAATTTGTCATTGTGCTGATATAGCGCCATTATTTATTTGTACCGACGAAGGTGGTCAACGAGATCTATTTTTATCCGGTAACATTTAAATTGGGGGTCATGAACCTTTTGGGTACGAGTGCTATCAAGATTTCGAGGCTTAACAGAGCACAGGTGAGGGATTCGAGGTCGATCTTTCTTGTACTTCCCATGTTTCTCATGTCCATCATTTTCCGCTCTAGTAGCCTTTTTCACATTATTTTGGGATTGGACTTCTACTTCCTCTTTTTATACGTTTTTGTTGTTCCCGTGGTTCTCTTGCCTTACATCTTGCCTGTTGCCCCTAGTGGATTTCTCATTCCTCGTTATTCTCCCTTTGACTGACTTCGGCACGCGTCCTTGCCAATTCTTACTGAAGCGTGTTGATTTGGTCCTACATAGTCTGCCATGCACTACGCAACGCCTCCATGTTCCTTCTTTCCATTTTCCGCGTCCCATTTAGGATTGTCTGCGACATTTCAGTCAGTGAGGTTGGTTGATCCACATCATCATCTCCATTTTTGGTCTCGTCGCCCTCATTCAGGGTTGCGTCCGATCTGGTTCTAGGCATTTTGATGTTTCCGGGGTGTGTTTCTCAAGCTTTTCTCCCAGCTCTCAATGAAAGCACCAAAATGTAAAGGAAATTTTCCCACGCGAATAAAGTCGTAGTAATTATCGATGAAAAATGATGAAAGGGTTAGAGAGTGAGAGAGAGAGAGAATGGTTAATGCTCTGAGTATTACTTTCGTTGTATTGAAAAGATTGTGTCCTTTTTTACTCATTACACGAGCTTTACATAGGCATCAACTTTAACAACAAAAAAGTAAAAGGAGAGGGATGACCCCCCCTCTCCTCAATGTTTTCGGAAGTTTTATCATGCCTGTAAGATCTCGCCCATACTTATGAGATTTCTTGTCAGGCATGTGCCCCTTCATTTCATCTATTCCCTCCATTTGTCTCATTCCTATGTCTTTCAGCCGCCAATACAGCCATGTAACATTTTCTTCTGATTAAAATCACCTTCTCCGCATTCTCGTGCGGTTGAGATATTCTCACTTCCTCTTGATCGATCATTTCCGTTCACGTGGCTAAGTGTAGATTTTCTACTTGTTCATTTTTCATTGAATTTTCATAAATTAGAATTTTTGTTTTTATTGCTATAATAATTTTTTACGATAACTTATTTCATAGGTATTATAATATTGAGTTGATAATTTGTTGATTAATTTAAATATTAACTAAATCTACAATTATTATTTTTAGTTATTTTTCAAAATAATTTTTGGGTGATAGTTGCGTTAAAAACTAATAAAGAAAGAAATGGTTATGATTTAAACAGTCATTAATACTGCTTTGTCCTCATTCCACTATCAAAAGTTAAAACTGTTGGAAAATGGTTTTGAGCAGTTCTAACTAAGATAGAAGGAGCTCTGTTTCAGAATTTTCTAATTAATGTAGTCAAAAATATGTTCCAAGCAATTTTCTGGTTTTACAACTTCAATGATTTAAATTATTTGTTTTTACCGATTCCTTTATACTAACATTAATTGTGCCGCCACTTTTCTTTGTTAATCGGTTTTTCCATTTTTTAAATTTCCTTGTTCCCACATTACAGTGCTTCAAAATTGGTTTTGAAATTATTTTTATAATAATTCAGTAAATTGTTTAGTGCACAATCCTTTTTTTGTGATATGTTTCTGGGTGTTTGTAAATTTCACTGTTGAACTTTGTTTATTCAATATAAAGTTTCTTGAATTCAGTTGAGGCTGTGCAATTAGTATATTGTTTCGCAGTGTTTGGGTGAATCATTTCATAATTGTTGATGTCGTTATCCTCATATATTTAATCTTGAAGACTTTGATATCTGTGACTTCCTTTCCTTGGCATATTATGTAAAGAGTTTTAATAGAATTTTGGTTTTAGTTCTTTCTAATTTTCAAGCTGATTTATTTCATTTTCTATTTTTTAACATAAAATGGATCATCTAATAATGCCATTCCTAATATGAGTATTGGCAATATAAATCATAAGGAAAAGCTTAAAAAATTCAATGGTTCAGATTTCAAATATTAACAACAGAAAATATTATTTTATCTTATAACATTGAATTCGGCTACGTTTCTTAAAGAATAAGCACTTGTTTTATCAATAGGAGAAGTTGATAAAGAGAAAGTTGTTGCTTTAGATGCATGGAAACATGCTGATTTCTTGTGTAGAAATTACATCCTCAATGGACTTGACAATATATTGTTGAATGTATATTGATCGATAGACAATGCAAAAGGTCAATGGGAGTCTTTGGACAAGAAATACAAGACCAAAGATGCCGGTATGAAGAAATTCATAGTCGGTAGATTTTTGGAATTTGATATGCTTGATTCAAAGAACTTCGAGTTATTCTTCATGATATTCATGCTGAGGGTGTGTCTCTTAGTGAATTTTTCCAAGTAGCTGCAATTATTGAAAAATTATCTTCCTCTTGAAAAGATTTTAAGACTTATTTCAAGCATAAACGTAAAGAGATGACACTTGAAGAGCATATAGTCCATTTGAGGATTGAGGAAGATAAAAGATTATCCAAGAAAAAGAGCGGTTGCCACCCTATAGTTTCTAAAACTAACATCGTGGAAAAATGGGCAAAGACCAATAAAAAGAGGAAACATTCTGGTGAAGGTCCAAGTAAAAAACATAATAATGCCAAGAAGTTCAAAGGCAAATGCTACAATTGTGGTATACAAGGACATCTATCTAAAGGTTGTCGAAAGCCTAAGAACTTGAAAAGGAAGAATGATCAAGCTAATGTAACTGAAATGGACAAGCTATCTTATGGCATTGAAGACCTAAATCTTGATGTGGTTGTCTCCAAATGTAATATAGTAGGGGGTCTTAAAGAATGTTAGGTGGACACAGATGCTACTCGTCACATTTATGCAAATAAAGGAATATTCACTACTTACACACTAGTGGGAAATGGAAAACAACTGATCATGGGGAACTCTTCTATTTCTAATGTCGATGGGAAAGGAAAAGTAATTTTAAAGATGACATCACGCAAGGAGCTTACCCTCAATGATGTTCTTCATGTGTCTGACATTCACAAGAATTTAGTGTATGGGTCGTTGCTTAGCAAAAATAAGTTTAAGTTGGTGTTTGTCTCTAATAAATTTATACTCTCTAAGAATGATATGTATGTGGAAAAGGGTTATATATGTGATGGGTTTTTTAAGATGAATGTTATGAATGTTGTACCACAATCTTCTATTAATAATAATAAATGTTCTTCTACTTACTTGCTTGAGCCTTCTCATTTATGGCATGCTAGATTAAGACATGTAAACTTTAATTCTTTGAGAAGGCTAAGTAGTATGAATCTTTTACCTAACTTCAAAATTGAGATTTGTGTGGAATCAAAGATGACAAGATCACATTTTCATATTATTGAAAGGTGTACTGAGCCTCTAGGGTTAATTCACTCTGACATTTGTGATTTAAAGTTTGTGCAAACTGGAGGTGGTAAAAAATATTTCATCACATTTATAGTTGATTGCACTAGATATTTTTATGTGTATTTGCCACGAAGCAAAGATGAGGCGATTGAAGTGTTTCGACAGTACAAGAATGAAGTTGAGAATCAACTTAGTAAAAAGATAAATGCGATAAGGAATGATAGAGGTAGTGAATATGATTCACCTTTTGAACAATTTTGTTCAGAACATGGAATCATTCACCAAGCTACTGCTCCTTACTCACCTCAATCGAATGGTGTTGTTGAATGTAAAAATAGAACACTAAAGGAAATGATGAATGCTATGTTGATTAGTTCTGGTTTACCTCAAAACTTGTGAAGGGAAGCCTTGCTTTCTGCTAATTATATTCTAAATAGAATACATCACAAGAAAACACATAAAATACCCTATAAGTTATGGAAAGGTACAAATCCTACCTTTAAATACCTAAAAGTGTGGGGGGGGGGGGGGGGTTAGAAAGGNGGGGGGTTAGCAAAGGTGGCAGTTCCTAAACCTAAAAAGGTTAAGATAGACCCTAAAACCATTGACTGTGTGTTCATCGGTTATGCTAACAACAGTAGTGCATATCGATTCCTTGTTTATAAATCTGAGATTCCTGATGTGCAAGTTAATACAATAATAGAATCAAAGAATGATGCATTCCTTGAGAATATAACTCCATATAGCATGCCACAAGAGACAAGCTCATATAAAAGAAATCATGATGCTATGACTAACATGAATCAAGAATCCATTATTGAGGAGGAACCTAGGCGTAGCAAGAGTGCAAGGACTACAACGTCCTTTAGACCATATTTTCTAACATATTTGTTGGAAAACAAACCACAACCTTTCAAAGAAGCCATGTCTTCTTCTGAAGCTTTATATTGGAAAGAAGCTGTAAATGGTGAAATGTAATCTAGTATGCAAAATCATACCTGTGAATTGGTTGATCTTCCAGCTGGAATAAACCATTAGGGTGTAAGTGGATCTTTAAAAGAAAATTGAAAGCAGATGGATCAATAGATAAATATAAAGCACGACTTGTCGCTAAAGGCTACAAGCAAAGAGAAGGACTAGATTATTTTGATACTTATTCGCTAGTTACAAGAATCACATCCATTCGTTTGCTTATTGCTATAGCAACATTGCATGGACTTGAGATTCATCAAATGGATGTTAAACACCTTTCTTAAATGGAGAATTGGATGAAGAAATATATATGGAACAACCAGAAGGATTCATTGCTCTAGGGCAAGAAAAGAAAATTTGTAGATTAGTCAAATCATTATATGGTTTGAAACAAGCTCCAAAATAATGGCATGAAAAATTTGACAATGTGATGTTGTCGAATGGTTTTAAAATTAATGAGTGTGATAAATGTGTTTATGTAAGAACCACTCAGAAAGGATATGTCATTGTATATTTATATGTAGATGATATGCTAATAATGGGTAGCAATCTAGACATCATTAAGTCTACTAAGCAATTGCTAGCTAGTAGATTTGAAATGAAAGATATGAGTGTTGCTGATGTGATACTAGGAATTAAAATTTCTAGAACAACTAATGGATTAATTTTAACTAAACAAATTACATTGAAAAAATACTTGATAAGTTCAAGAAGTACAATATCAATCTAGTAATGACATCAGTGGATGTGAACCTTCATCTAGTATCTAATACTGGTGAGAGCGTATCACAATGAGGATACTCTCGTATAATAGGCAGTTTAATGTATGTCATGAACTATACTCGGCTTGACGTAGCTTATGCAGTAAGTAAGCTAAGTCGTTATATGAGTAACCCTAGTTCAAATCATTGGAAGGCCATTGTTAGAGTTTTAGGTATTTAAAACATACTAAAAACTTTGGGCTACACTTTACGAGATATCCAGCTGTAATTGAAGGTTATAGTGATGCAAACTGGATATCAGATACAAAAGACTCTAAATCCACGAGTGGATATGTTTTTACTCTTGAAGGTGCAGCAGTATCTTGGAAATCTTCTAAGAAAACTTGTATTGTTACGTCTACTATGAAATCTGAGTTCATAGCGTTAGACAAACCTGGAGAAGAAGCAGAATGGCTTTATAATTTCTCAGAGGATGTTCTGAATTGACATATTCTTATGCCTGCAATATTTATACATTGCAATAGCCAATCGACAATAGGAAGAGAACAAAACAAAATCAATAATGGGAAGTCTTGACATATACGTCAGAGACACAATACTGTTAGGCAATTTCTCTCAAATAGAATTATTTCATTGACTATGTAAAGTCAAAAGACAATATAGTGGATCTGTTAACTAAAGGTGTGATACGATATCAAGTAGAAAGATCATCGAGGGGAATGGGCTTAAAGCCTATAACTAATCAAGAGTCGCCATAGTGGCAACCCAACCTAGCTGATTGGAGATCCCAAGATCTAGGTTTAAAGGGACAACCGAACTATGTTAGTCAGTATGCACTGAGGATATATTTTCTCTTACACATTCCTATGATGAGACAGTGCACATCTTCCGTGAGTAATAGGATAAGTTACGCTTTTAATGATTTCTATAGCTTGTACATATACAACTGGAGTATAGCAGGATACTCTTCATGGAAATCACCTATGTGAGTGTGAAGAGGGCCGCTTCTAGGAGAATTTATAGGCTTAATTCTCTAAAACACTCATGAAATCAGGTGGTGTTCAAGGCCAAAATGAATGCAAACATAAGAATCATTTGTGTCCGAAGGGGAACTATTTCAATTTTATTGTCTTGGTTTACAGAAAAAGCTGACAATTCAAAGACATCAAATCTACTGATTAGCTAGTAAATCCGATAGAATCTCACTATGGAAAGTTCAAAGTCTTTGGCTACTATTCCTGATGCAGCTAGTCTTCATTTGTAATCAAACTAATGTTTTCATCACATTTTCATATGCACATCTATAAGCAAGCCGATTTTCATTCATGTGGGGGATTGTTGGAAAATGGTTTTGGCATTGCATTAATTGAACAGTTTTAACTAAGATAGAATGAGCTTTAATTCTGAAATTCTATAATTAATGTAGCTACGTGTTTATTCTCAGTTAATAGAATAACGTGATTTATGTTTTTGTCAAAACCCATTATCGGTGTATGAGAAACTGTCTATTATGGTGACCACTCAATAATTTCTTTGTGACTTTTGGTGATAACCATTATGAAATGGGACAATCATTCAAGTTGTGGCAACCATTATGAAAAGGGAGAACCATTTATTGTGAAAGTGGATAACCATTCAATGGCTATAAATACATTGGTGTAAACAAAAGGAGAACACCTTTGACATTCCCTATTTTTGAAAAAAAAATTAAACTATCTTATTTTTTCTACTTTACATTACCATTAGTCATTCACTTTCAGTTTGATTACAAGACATACATTGGTTTGTCGGTTCTTGTGCGAGTGTAATGCTTCTTCCGCAAGAACGAAGTCTGTTTTATCCTAAGAGATGATTCCTTACACGCCTTAAGCACAGTAGAAGGTGCAAGTTTATTTTAAGAAGACATTATGAATTTGTTAGACTCAGACTTAAATTCTAGATTTTTCATTTAAATTAACGAGTTTTGTAAATTATTTTCTACTCATTTATTTATTTATTTTTCTTATTTGTTACAGTGAACTGATAATATAATTATAACAAAAACTTCATCAATGGATTATTCATAGAAAAAACTTAATATCCAAGTGTGGAATATAGTGGTTTGAAGACTTTATTTGACTAAAGTTACTGAAAATGCACTCTCTCGTGTTTATGTTCGTAACATTTTTATGGTACGAGATTAATATACTCTTGAATCAACCTTCAATGGGTACTGGCCCGTACTAAAAAAAATCAATGTGAATAATATAAAAGTTACTGGAAGAAGTGCTGAAAGTCAGGGAGAGTCAGTCAAATTAATTAGTCCTTCGAAAATTGCGATAAAAATTAAACCAAAGAATTCAGATCCTTTTTGTTCATACTCACGCACGATCTGCACATTGCTCCATGCTAATGTTCATCGGGATCTCCCATCTTCCTTTTTTAAGTGCATTATAATTGAAAATTAAATCTTCCTTTAAACATGGACAGAACCAACCATTAGGGTTTAGATTAAATCCAAAAGATCAATTATCATTGAGCAAAAATTATTTCAACAACTTAATTCTGCATACATTTTTTCCAACAATTACGCAGAGGTTATTCATTTTTATTACCATAATACGAAATGTAAAAAAATATATTTCTTAATTATTTTCTTACTATTTTTTCATTCAATCGTTTTAAATTTCAAATACAAAGAAAATAAAAATAGATATATTCTCAAACATTGATATATATATTATGAAAAATGGCATTGATCTATGAGGGATTTTTCAGAATAAAATTGTCCTGTAGATTTAACAACAATGAAAATAAAAAATGTGTTCGAATAGTTATGATAAATTATAGGCAAGTTAGAATAATTTACCCTAACTTGTACCTAAAGTTTGTCGTTTGTCATAATATCCAAATTATGTAGGAGAGAAACTAAGTTCAAGAAGGCTTTGTGGTCCAAACATTATAAATTAAAAAAAGGGGGTGGAAATTGAGAAAAGTAGAAGCAAGAATTTATTTAATATTAATGTGGGAGAGCGAAAAGGGAATCCATGTGAACTGAAGAGTTAAGTAGGAGTTATAATAAGAAATAGTTTTGAGAAAGATTTGACAGCTAAGTTTGTTTTTAAATTTATGTAGCTTGAAGATGTCGTAATTTGAGAAGTTTTCGACTTTTATTAATTAGAAAATAATTTAATTAATTAATTAATAGTAGAAGGTGTTGGAGCTTTTGTCTTTTCATCAACCATCAAGGTTCTCTTATATTAAGGACGATTACAGGGTCAGATGAAAACAATCAAATATCTATGTTACTGCAGATAGTTTGGGACTGTGCAGAGGGATTTTTTTAACCTCTACAATTGAAGACTGTTCAGTCTTCAGTATATTTGTCTAACTGCACAAAACTGTTAAAAAAAATTTCTCGCTAAATAGAGGAAACTTTTCACGTAGGATATATTTGATCGATGATGATTTAAGATTTGTATTGACAAAATTATTTCGGCGATAAAGCATACACAAACACATATTTCTAAATGCCTTTCACCGACGAACTATTTCATCGGTGATGATATAAGGGTTCTACCGTTAAATATATTAGTTGGTAAAAGGTTACTTCCGCCAACAACAACTAGTTTTGTCAGTGATTAGTGGACTTTTACTGACCAAAACTAGATTTTGTCGGTCAAAGGTATTACCAGAGTGGGAGTAAGATAAGGTTGAGCCATGACAACAACTGTAAAAGAATGTTTTGTCCAAACCATAGAGTCTCATTAATGATCAAGGAGAAATTATGAAGAGATTAGAGAGTGAGAGAGAGTAGACAATGCACTGAGTAATTTCATTGAATTAGATTTATCTTCTCATTTATTACCCAAGCCCTTATATAGGTCATAAAGTATAAATAGAATAATAATTTTGACAATAAAATAGTGAAAATGAGGGGAATGATCACCCTCTTCCCTATATGAGGGGAATGATCACCATCTCCCTTATATTTTCTCATGTTTTATTACACCTATAAGATCTCACCTATCCTCATGGGAACTCTTGTCAGGTGTCGATCATTTCACTCTATCCATTCCTTTCAACTGTCTCATCTCATAATCTTTCAACTGTCAAATCAGTTATAGCCACGTGATCTTTTATTGGGACTCAAATCTCTTTCTTCCCGTTCTCGCGTGGGGAGATCTTCTCGGTTGATCTTTTCTGCCCACGTGGCATAGTGCATGTTTCCTACTTGTTCATTTGCCCCATTACATTCAATGAATTTAATTCGTAGAAGTGTAATGAATACACTCTACGTGTGTCCTGACAGAGGATTGATAGCTTCGCCCTTTTTCATCTCTTTACTCCTACAGATATTAATAACGCGTAGAAAAAAAAGGTACATTAAATTATAAAAACATATACGATCATCGCCTTGTGTGACACATTTTCGGGAATGTCATTTTCACTGATCTATGTCGTTCCTCCTTCCTGTACTCGACTCTCAGTGCAAATCGTGCATTTTTAGAACACCCTCTTAACTTTTTTTTGCGTCGCTTCACCTTCTCGTTCGCGGTTGGTGCGAGTTTTCAAGACACGCCTCCTCTTCCAACTATGATTTCTTCATTTGCATGTTGCGAATCATGGCTGACATTGTCATTTCAAACGTCCCGTCCTTATGATCCTGCTGCACTCCATGCTTTCTTTTCAAAATTGATTGTGTTTTGCTTTTTCTTCCAAATTCGTAAATTGAGTTTCATTCCCTTTTCGCGTCCGTAGAGTCTTTTTAAAGTCTTTATATTACTCATTTTGCTTTTGCGCATACTCTGTCCCCTGTAAGTCCCATTTTTTTCCTCCATTTGTGCTCATTTTCTGTTCCTTTCTTCTTCTTCTTGGGGGTTCTTCATAAATTATGGGAGAGAGAGTTTAAGGTCATTGTTCTACTATTTAGGAAGGGGGACAAGTTCAACCACTTTATGGACTGTCATAAAGATGCCTCCCCTCGTATGGTTTTGGGATGGGATACTCAAGCATTTCCCTTGTAATCCTCCGTATCAAATAACCCTAGCCCCCATGTATTAAGCTTTAGGATTAAAACTCCTATTCTCCCCTCTTTCAAGAATCTTTTGGCATTTTCTACCTCGCCCCTTCCCAATACACCCCTATCATATACAAATATCTTTTAGGGATAGAAGTCTTAAACATGATGCATAACCTCAACATAGGTGTAAATGAAATTCGTGCTGTGTACACTATTAAGAAGCATGGCACATCTTACTACTTAGCTCCCTATGCTAGCGAGAAACACGATGGTTTAGTCATTGATCTCTCGAGGGGAGAGAAAGGCTGGGAAGATGGGATCCTCCTGATTGGCGGGAACTGGGGCGGTGACGGCTGCTGGATTATCCCTAGGATCTTTGGATCTTTTAGTAAGTAGTCGTAGCTCCAGTCTCTCTTTTCCCCTTCTCTTTTCTCTTCTCTGTTTTTTTTTAAATAATATTGAAGCTTTCCTCTTTTTGTGCAGATAAGAACTTAAACAAAAGGTCTTTCATCAGAAAAATGTAGCCGCACGACTCTCTGCTGCCTATAACTTTTTAGAACAGGACTAGATAGATCTCCTCGATCCAAGGAGGCAAATCGGCGTTACCTAAGCCCCCGTTCCTGTAGCAGAACCCACTGCTCCTTCTTCCACCTTAGAGATTCCACGGGCCATCCCCATTCCTTCTTTCTGCAGCATAGTGGTGTTGAGTTCTTCTGGGTCCTCTGAGTTAGAGCGGGAGGAAGAGGAAGAAGGTGGAGAGGAGAGGGAACGAGAAGCAGGAGTCTTATTTTGATTTCCTTACGTTTTACTTTTCCATGTACTCTTCCCTTTCCTATATTTTTACTTTTCGGCAGATTCCCTTGTATTTTTATGAAGTTAATGAGATGATATTTCTCATTCCATTGTTTCTTCTATTAGCTTTCCTTTTTCCAATACTCAAATGATTTTCTACTTCTGCTTTCTTCTATCCTTCTCGCAAACACTTGGAAAAAATTTAGAGAAATATTTTGACAAGGTGTTCCTTTTCTCAAACACTTAATAGAAATTTTCTTGTTTCTATAATTAGTTGTTTAACCCTTACTCATTCCGTTTTTTCTTTTCTTTTAAGTTTTCTTGAAGAGTAGAGTTTGCTTTGGTTGATTCACGACGCAATAAAGTAGGCTCGTTCCTGTTTGGTCGCCGCCCATTTTCACAACTTTTTGGTTTTGCTCAGTTCATTTTTCATTATGTTTGTTCCCCTTTTTCCGCCTGTCTTTAGAAGATATTTTTCCTTTTGATAGTAGGACTTATGAATTGCTCCTCCCAAGGTTTTTATGTCCTAATTTCATTATGAGAGTAGGACTTATGAACTGCCCCTCCCAAGAACTTTATACCATTATTTTTTATGAGAATAGGACTTATGAACTGCCCCTCCCAAAGACTTTAGTCTCTTATTTCTTTATGAGAGTAGGACTTATGAACTGCCCCTCCTAAGGACATTATGCCCTTATTTCCATTGTAGTTTTTAGCATAAAGGAGAGAGTTGACACCGAGAATTTTTACGTGAAAAACCGTTATGGGAAAAAACCACGGGAAAAGTGTTTACTATACTGAATGTTACAATTTCTAAACAAAATATTTTTTGTTGGAGAACGCGGCGCACGCGCGGCGGAACGTGTTAAAAAATATTTAAAATGTATATTTTTCAATAAAAGAAAATAAGCGCGAAAAAATAAAAACTTTATTGAATACTCGTTTCAATCAGGATCCATTATATATTTATATATTAAATAAAAGACACATACGAATAGGAATCATATACATCTTGTAGTGTATATCAAGCGTCCTCGCAAATCAACAATCATTCATTCCCACGAACAACGGACTACGAGATCCACACCAAGATCTTTCAAGTCAATCCTCAACACAATAGGATGTGTATGGTCACGTAGAATAAGTTAAAGATACTTTTTCTGTCATATTCCACTAAGCAAGGTTCAAGTACAAGTAAATTATATTTACCTTTCATTTTTAGCTCGAAGAGATACTTGTTATAGTTTCTCTTCCAATGACCTTCAACCCCACAGTGGAAACATTTTCCCTTGGGCTTACTGTCTTTCTACTTTTTCTTGGCTTTTGGCGATATCTTGGCTTTCTTCCCCTTCTTATTATTACCTTTGTCCTTACCATTGTTCTTCTTCATTTTCTTGTTTTTAACAATATTATAAGAATGTTTTTACTCAACAACATTTGCCTCGCCCTCTTTGGTCATTCTAAGGTTGAGTGACTCAAAACTCTGCAGTTCATTCAACAATTGGGTTATGTTGAATTGCAATTATTCATAACATAGTTGGTCGTGAACATAGAAAAAGTTGTTGTGAACGACTCAAGTATAATGCTAACTTGAGTTTGCTCATCAATGGTCGCCCCATGTACTTCTGTCCCGTGCATTATGTTGATCATGTTCAAAACAAGTTCTTGCACAGAAGTACCCTTTCTCATCTTAGTCGTCTCATAGCTCTTAGTGGCCTCATGGTGATTTTGATCAGACTGCTGCCCAAACATCGCCTGTAGAGATTCCATAAACTCATAAGGCAGTTTCCATGCTTTCATACTTGGTTCTCAGAATATCATTTATACTTCATATTTGATTTCCCATGTAAGAAATTATCACCATTCAATTTTTTAAGAGTGAGTAAAGCAGTAACAGAGTTGCCCATGGTAGACATAATAATGATAACTGAAATTTAAAACATACAAGATTCAATATAATTGATAAATATCTAGAATTTAAAAAGTAAATGTGATGAATGAAAGCAATATAATAAACACACAAATTTAACAATTACTAATCACGATAAAATAACACAACGATTAATATGTCACCTTAGGGTCAAATCACGACAATCCACATGAAAGATTATGTGTAACTTTGTGAGTGTAACCATCATATCAGATTCCATGACTTAATTTAGAATATGCCTCCTTAGGGTCGGTCAAAACTAAACTACATCACTTCCTCCTATCTTCTTAAGAAGTACAACTTTGGTATTGGTACAGCTTGAAACCTTCCTTAGGTGGATGAAAACAAAGCCATCTCGAGACACTTATCGCATCTCATAGTGTTGTACTAATAATGGAGAGCATAGGTTACATTGATATATCAACCTTCTCTCACTCACTATTTTAGGATTATGTGTTTGCATTTTAACTAATTAGTTAATTCCAAATTAATCATTGGTTAAAATAATAACTCTATGAATATTTAATAATAAGTTATGTCAATCTCATTGGTCTAAGTTCATTTAACCTTCTAAAGCGCTTAAATCATTATTAGGTGAACTTAGATTAACTAATTAATAATATCCATCAAATTTTAGTAAAACTCTTTTACTAAAGTCGGTTATCCTAAAGGTTACTATGACTCTTATTGTGGTGTGATTACCAAATTTTAACTAATTAAAACTTAGCAGTTTACATGCGATTGATTTCATAAAATAATACATATAAATATATTAGGACAATCCTAATAAATCATGTTTATACTGATGAGATGCATGATCAAATGAAATTGTGTTAAATTTTTATGTATGGCATGCGATCGACTAATGCATAAACATGTTATCTAACATAACATTTAAATAATTATTTAATAATTAAATAAAATAATAATAATAGACCAAGTGACTATTAGGTATTTTTAAAATACAACCCTTGAAATAAAAAAATAAAATTACAAAGCGGACTTTAAGAATACATATTTCCCAAATATTACATTCTGCTCTTGATATCCATCTTCATAATCTTCAAGCTTTGAACAATAACATATTTAATTAGGAAAAACTATTGTTTTAATTAAAACTAATTTTTATAATTATCTCTTTAAAAATAGTTGATTTTGATTTAGTCCAATAAACACTTTATTTGATTTGATCAAACTTGGGTAAAATTTAATCAACCTATTAATTTTAAAATTATATTAATTTCAAAATTTAAAATGATAATTGATAGACTTAGAGTTATCATAAAATTCGACAGTGACAGTGTTAGTTGTTATCATGGTTTATGCGAAAACTTGCTAAATGTGATCATAGTTGCCGCGGACCACCATCATCGCCGGACCCACCGCATGCCGTCATCTCCCACCATCGGCCGCTGTCAAGCACCACCAGAGCCGATTTTGTGGCGATGTCCAAAAAGCTAGAATACTATATTCTGGTGACATTGTCGGTAATCATTAATCGGCAGTGTCAACGCCGAAAATCCAATTTTTGGTACCGGCGCCGGAATTCAGAAAGAATTCCTATTTCTTTTCTTTTTCGTCTGTCATTCATCTTGTGCGTTCTTCATTTTCTCTGGATTGGAATAATTACAACAAATATTGAAAATAAAATTATAAAAATTCATGCGCCTCAAAACGGCTTACAAAATACCTAAGAAAAAATTTAAAAAATAAAGCCTAACTTAATAATCACCATATAATTAACAATCCATTATCTTTCATACAATCAAAAAGCATAACCATGCATCCATTCATACATATCTCATATTATATGAATAATGTAAGTAAACCCACATAGCATTTAACATATAAATATATAAAGACCGTTCTGATACCATTTGTTGGTCTCGTGGTGCGTGCACGGCGGAAGCGTGTGGCGCATGGCCATTTAAAAAATTAAACTTTAAATAAAGATAAAATATTTTAATAAAACAAAACTTTCGCAACACCACGATTACCAAATAAAAAATTTTATTGAAAACTTTTCTTCAATCAGTCAGGATCAATTATATATTTATACATTAAATCGACAACATACAATGTTAGGTTTCATATACCTCTTGTAGTTTATATCAAGCGTCCTTGCGAAACCGATTGATCATTCGTCCCACGAAACTGTTTCAACGATCAGTAGACTCCGAGATCCACACCAAGATCTTCCAAGTCCTAGGACATGTGTGGGCAGGAGAGTATTACAAGAGACTTTTTTTTTATCTCTAAATGTACTCAACGCATGAGATCCAGAGATTTACTGAGAATGATTTTACTGAGACGATTCTCTTGAAGAAAGATTATTCTTTTGGAGATTTCATTAACTTTTAACCACAAAGGAAAATTACTTTGACACTAACTGTGTTCTCAATTAAATTTTGATTGATGAACTGATGAACTACTTCATCAACTGAGACCATTAAAATAATATCTGTATCTTTTCTAGATAATGACGTACCAAATATTTAAGGATAATTAAAAATGAATATTTAATTTCAAATTATCCAATACAGTGGGACCTACTGTATAATGGTGCACAATTACACTGCACACAGAACTGCAGTTGGCGTAAACCATCGCAGTACTCACGACACTATGTGTTACGCCACCTTGCAATGTCGGGTGGCACAGCAGTGTTATACGCCTACTGTTGTAGTGCCACGCGATACTACACCAATCGTGGAGATTTATGATTCCCAATCACTAACCGACACATGGCAATTACTGTAATTAATAATTATTTTAATCAGATAAATATCTAGATATCAGACAATTTAAAATTAACATATATGATTATGCCTACCAACTAAATTATATGTTATTTCATAAATAACAGGTTTAGTTTATTCAAATTATTATCAATTTAATTATCTAATTTCATAAATTAGATATTATGTCGCAATTATCGATAATTAAAAAATTATTGATAATTATTTATATATTATTTCCAAAAATTATATTTATATATAAATAATTCAATTAATTAATCACACATAATTATCTCATAATTATGTACTTGCCCCAAAATAAAAATTCATTTACAAGTCAGTCATTTTCTCATGTCTTAAAATATTCACACCCTAAACTGCGTAGTATAGAGGGGACTTCAGGGCCATGGACATATGATCCTAAGCTTCAATAAATCAGATTATTAATTAAACTCTTTAATTAAATAATCTTACTTATTAATTTTATTATTACTCTACTATATATATGGGATTGAACTCTTAGTGGTTATAGAATATATTTATAGGGTATTCTCATGTAGTCCAATGATAAAATCATTTCATGTAGTTCTTTCATCGAATTATTAGTTCGTAAATTAGAGCTGGTAAAAATTATCATTTTACCCCTCTATATACTTCTTGATCCTTAAATATCATTAATTCACTATTGAATGACTAATTTATAATCTTATTATAAATTTGAGCTCAATAGTCATCCAGTTCTAGAATTAACACTTAAGGGAACCAATATACGATCTGTTAGAAAAACTTGGATTCCAAATCTTACAAGATCATCTTCCCAACCATCCACATCATTGAATCTCCAAAATGAAAGTCACTAACTTTTGTTACAACCAAACCTTAACGAGTGAATCAAAAGATCCAGTAGACATTCATAGAAGTTCACGACTACTCAGGATTCAGACTTATTTACATATGACCATCGAATTGATGTGTATGAAATTTTTATGATAAACGGTACGTTAATAAAGATATTAATTCACAACAGTATAGTCATATATAATCTCATTATATAAAGTACATTCACTAAGATGTCTATGCATATCAATGATCTGGATCTAGATCACACGCATTCATGATACTTAGTGAATCGTACTTGCAACCATTTATTAAAGATTACATACTTTAATATGTTGCTGAGAATTTTATTCATTATCTATGTTCCTAATTCTCTCGTACCAATACAAGATCATAGTCTCATAAGTGAATATTGAATTTTTAGATATTTATATAAATTTTTAAAAAGTAATTTAAAAGACAATTATAAGAAAAATGTAATCCTCATAAATTTTATATCAAAATATCAATACACATACTTTGAGGGCATAACACTAAGAACGTGAGCTGGACACCCCCATATACAAAAATGACATAAACTGGGTCTGGGTTTGGAGCCATTCCATAACTCTAAATGTGTTTTGCTAACAGACTTAGAAAGCACTACATTCAAAATGTATGTTGTCGTATGTAATGCATATCCCCAAGTGGTAGTAGTGATGAGTAGCTTAACATCAACCTAACCATATCCAATAAGGTACGGTTCTCCTTTTTGAAACATCAATTTTCTGTGGTGTTCTATGTGATTTGAGTTGTGATAGGATTCCATACTCGAACAAGTAATCCTTCAATTTCTAAATCTAAGTATTCATCATATCGATCTGATCGAAGGGTTTTCAATGATTTACCTAATTGCTTTTCAGCTTCAGTTTTAAAGTCTTTAAACTTTCTAAAAGTTTCAGACCTTCTTTACATTAGGTAAGTATAACTATATTTTGAGTAATCGTCAATAAGATGTTGTTTTACTGGTTTTCCTTCTAGGTTTTCCTTGATAATTAGAATGAGGTGTTTTTTTGGAAGAGTATTATTTATAAGATTTTAATTTCTTAAAAGGCTTAGGATTTCTGGAAGTAGAAGGGTACTGGATTTTTGTTGACAATTTTTGGATTTCTTATAAGATTATATAATCTTATTTACTAACTTCATTATTACTCCACTATAAATATGAAATTGCACTCTTAGAGATTATAAAATATATTTACAGAGTATTCGTGTGTAGTCACTCATAAAAACATTTCATGTAGTTTTGTCCTCCAATTATTGGTTCATAAATTAAAGCTGGTAAAAATTACCGTTTTACCCATCTAATTACCTGTTGATCCTTAAGTACCATTAATTCACTAGTGAATAGATAATTTATAAACGTATTATAAATTTGAGTTCAATAACCATTCAGCTTCATAATTAATACTTAATGGAACCAATAATATGATCTATTAGGAAAGTTTAGATTCAAATCTTGTAAGGTCATGTTCTCAGCCATCCATATAATTAAATCTCCAAAACAAACGTCACTAGCCTGTTTTACAAACAAACCTTAACGAGTGAATCCAAAGATCCAATAGACATGTATGGGAGTTCATGACTACTCAGGATTCAGACTAATCTACTTATGATCATCAGATTGATGTGTATTAAATCTTTATAATAAACAGTAAGTTAATAAAGATATTAATTCACATCGGTCATGTCATATATAAATTTTATTATATAAAATACTTTCACTAAGATGTCTATTCACATCAATGATCTAAATCTAAGTCATATACATTCATAATGCTTAGTGAACCGTACTAGCAACCATTCATTAAAGATTTCATACTTTAATATGTTGCTAATAATTTTATTCATTATCTATGATCTTAATTTTCTCGTACTAATACAAGATTATAGTCTCATTAATGAATATCGAATTTTCAGATATTTATATAAATTATTCAACAATAATTTGAAAGAACAATTATAAAAAACATGTAATTCCATTAAATTTCATATTAAAATGTCAATAGACATGCTTTAAGGGCATTACCCCCAATTTTTCCTTAGGTGAGCCGCATTCCAGGGTTTCGGTAAATTCGTTCCTTCTTCTATTTTCAAATGGTAGTATCCATTTCCCCTTATTCCGCTGATGATATATGGCCATTCCCATGTTGTCCAAAGCTTTCCCTCTATATGGAAGAAATTTTTTAGGATCAGGTCTCCTTCCTAGAATTCCCATTTTTGTACATTTTTCTGAAAGTAAGATCTTCTCTCTGGTTGTAATGGGCCATCCAGATCAGGGCTGCTTCTCGTTGTTCTTCTAGCTCATCAAGGTTATTTTGTTCTTCATTTTGTTGTTCATCCAGTCTAGATCTCATAGTAGGGCTTCTGATTTCAACAGGATTCACTACTTCTGCTTCATATGCTAGAGAAAATTATGTTTCACTCACTATTTCTCTAGGAATTGTTCTATATGCCCATAATACTACTCGCAATTCTTCCACCCTCTTTCCTTTGACTGAGTCTAGTTGTTTCATCAAAGTGTCAAGCATAATTTGATTACGGGTGCAAAGCACTGACACTCACACATTTCTTTGCTTACTACTTAGCGTCTTGGGGCATCTTCGGCCAGTAGTACCATTCGTTCATCGCTTTATGTTTTAAAGATTTGCTCCCAATATGATTTCTGCATACCTTTTCATGAATTTTTTCTAACACATATTGGGTTTCCTTCTCCCGTAGACACTTTAGGTACGGGCCTGCAAAGGATTTCTTATACAATTTATCAAAGTATACCTGGTGCTCTGCTGCTGCACCTTCTTGGCGAGGAGCTTGTCTTCTGCGAGTATTCCTTCCTTAAGATAGTGGGTTATGCCGTCCCGCTAACTGGGTTCTCCTTCTACTTCAATATCAGTTACGTCGTTCGATGGGAGTGAGGCTGTTGGTCTTTCCAAAAATTTCACAGGATCGTTCCTCTTGTACGGCAATTGCAATGATGATCCTAGGTTCGCCAGTGCGTTAGCGTGTCTGCTCTCATTTCTCAGGATCTGTTGGATCTGGTAGGTTTTCAACGTGCTTAGGAGGTCATTTGCCCATTGTGGGTGGCTTATCATCTTTTCATTTTTCGCTATGTATTCCCCCGTAACCTGTGTCACGATCAACATGGAATCATAAAATATATTTACATTTGTCATCTCATATTCCAGTAGTAGAGACACTCCAGCTATTAGTGCTTCATACTCCACTTCATAGTTTGACGCGTTGAATCCGAAGGAGATGGAATGCTCCAATGTTTCTCTAAAAAAGGTCTGTATCACCACCCCTGCTCCTGCTCCTTCATTGTTTAAAGCACCATCAATGTATAATTTCCAAGGCCCATTCTGAATTTCATCACGAGGCCCCTTTTCGACTTCTCCTTCAGTGAAGTATGCAACAAAGTCTGCTAGTGCCTGCCCTTTGATTGAGGTTCTGGGATCGTAATGATTGTCATACTAGCTTAGCTCAATAGACCAAATCGCCATTCTCTCACTTACCTCTAGAGAGTGTAGGAAACTCTTGATAGGTGAATCCGCCAACAATATGATGTTATGTGCCTAAAAATAGGGTCTCAGTTTTCGTTCGGTGGTCACAATAGCCAGCACCAACTTCTCCATTCGTTCTTACCTCACCTCGGCTGCTACAAGGCTTTTAGTGATGAAGTACACGGGCTTCTGATTTCTTTCTTCCTCCTTGATGAGTATCGCGCTGACGTCGACCGTTGAAATGGAAACATACATCAAGAGTTGTTAGCCTAATACAGGCTTAAAGAGTAGAGGTGGAGTTGTCAGGTATTCCTTAATTCTGCTAAGAGTTTCTTCACATTCTTCGTTCCACCCGTATGCAGGATTGTTTCTCAAGTTTTTAAAAAATGATTTACATTTATCCGTAGGCCTTGGGATGAATCTGTTCAGGGCGGCCAAGCTTCTCGTTAACCCCTGTATTGATTTTCAGCTTCGCGGAGATTTCATCTCCATAAATACCTTCACTTGGTCCAGATTTACTTCGATTCTCCAGAAAATCATCAGGTGCCCGAGGAATTTTCCCATAGCTACCCTAAACGTACACTTTTCCAGATTTAGCTTCATGGAGTTTTCTTTTATAACAATAGGTACCATATTCAATAATAAATGAAGTTTTTCCCTGATCATCTAAGAACATTTTCACCAAATTATATCCGGAGTACGTGTCCATGAAGTTGAGTAGCTCGTCTTCTAAAGTGGAATCAACCATCTAATCTATCCTTGGCAGCAAGTATTCATCTTTGCAGCATGCTTTATTCAAATCAGTAGAGTCCACACATATTTTCGACTTTCCACTTTTCTTCCGCACCATTACCATCTCTTGGTAGTCCATTTCCCGAACAAAACCTGCTACCAAGAGCTTTTCGACTTCTTCCTTGATTTTCTTATTCCGTTCTAGGGAAAAGCTCCTTTTCCTCTACTTTACTGGCTTTGTAGCGGCTTCTGTATAAAACTTGTGCCATATTTACAAACACATCCTTATTTTCCCTAAGGAAATTGACTAACTTTTCTTTTCACTTCTTTTAAGAGGGTACCAACATTTGTCATCTTCGGGGTTCCTTCCTCCAAGCATACAAGTTTCGTTTCTTCCCCCACCTCGTACCTTGGGTAGTCTTTCCCATCTTTCTGTGATTGCTATCAATCCACGGGTCGCTTGACTTCTGCCTTTTCTGTTGGCCTCTTCTTGATGGACTCCAGAGCAGTCACGGAGTAGATACGGGCAGTAGCATGATCTCCCCTTATCATTTTAACTCTCTCTAATGACGAGTATTTCAGTATCAGGTAGAAAGTTGAAGACTTTTCAATTTGTGGAGCCAAGTTCTTCCAAGGATAGCATTGTATGGGGATGATGTGCTTAGTATCATGAACTCGGTGATATAGTTGAAGGGGTCTGCATTCACAGGGTGAACAAGGGTACCCTCTGGGTAGCTGATGGCTCCATTGAAGCCTATCAACGGCTGTGAAGTTCCTTGCAACTCATGTTCTCCCATTAACATTTTCTCTAAGGTTGCCCGGTATAAAATCTTCATTGCACTCCCATCGTCCACCAGGACACTCCTTAGCAAACAGTTGCTGACTTGTATCGAAATGACAAGAGGATCATTGTGATGCCGGTCATGCTCCAAGTCTAGATCATCGAATACCAGTGACGGATTCCCGCTGACACTTAGGATTCTTCTAGACGCTTTTCCAGCATCGGTTTTTTGTAGTAGATATTTCTTTCCTTCTCATTGTCCCTTCCTTCTCTATGAGTGCCATAACCATTTCGAAGATGCAGATTGGTTGCTTCCCGCTGTCTCTCTTGACTTCCTCGTGATTGTCCTTTTCTATTTCTCATTTTTGCTCTTCTTATTTTTTACGAACTGATGAAGGTAACCATCTTTGGTTAGCTTTTCGATGCAGTCTTTAAGCTAGAAACAATCCTTCGTGTAATGTCCGTTGCTCATGTGAAAGGAGCAATACTTGTATTTATGCTTGTAGCTTGGTTATTTTGAATTTCCTCCTACTTGTTGAATCTCACGTCTTCTCTTTCAATTCCGTTTGACTTTTTCCTTTTAGATTTTGAACTTCTTTCCCATTTTCTTGACTCCTCAGTCTTCCATTTAGTGGCCTTCAGTAGGGTTCTTTTCTCTTCCTCCAGAGTCATGTAGGCTTGCGCCCGCTGGAAGGTTTCTACCATGGACATTGATTTCATTTTAGATACATATTTGAACAAGGGTGAGTTCGGGTCTAACCCCCGTCTGAAGACCAGCCTGGAAACTCGGTCATCACACTCTCGACTTTCCCCATTTTGTCCTTAAATTTGTGGGTGTATTCCCGTAGAGACTCCTCTCACTTGGCGGAAAATGTCAAGAGATATTTTGTATCCTCCATGACCGCCTGATAGGTAGAGTGCTGTTTTAGGAAGACAAAATACATAACAGTAAAATTAGTAGTCGAATGAACATGGTGGGGAACATCTTGCACATCATTTTATCCTCATTTGCTACAGCTCCATTACTTATTCGAATCACTGGAGGTGGTCTACGGGGTCTATTTTCCCTTCGTAACATTTAAATTTAGGGGCCATAAACTTTCTCGGTGCGGGTGTCGTTTGGACTTTAGGGCTCAATGAAGTATGAGTGAGGGATTCAAGGTTGGTCTTTCTCGTACTTCCCAAGATTTCTCATCTTCCATCATTTTCCGGTCCAAAAACTCCTCTACCGCCTCTTCCGTTATGACCTAGGACTGGCAAGCTTCTCCCATAGCCTCATTCATGTGGTTTTGGGATTTGAAATCTACTTCCTCTCATTGTATGTTTCTGTTATCCTCGTGGTTCTCCTATCTTACATCTTGTCTATTGCCCCCAAGTGGAATTCTCGTTCCTCATTATTATTCACGCTTTGACTGACTTCATCGTGTGTCCTTGCCAGCTCTTGCTCAAACGTGTTGATCTGGTCCGGCACAGTCTGCCATGCGCTGTGCAGTGCCACTGTATTCCTCCTTTTCATTTCATGCATTCCGTTTAGGATTTTCTGTAGCATTTCCATCGGTGGAGTTGGTTGATCAATAAGATCATCTCCATTTTTTATCCTGTTGTCTTCATTTAAGGCTGTGTTTGATATGGTTCTAGGCATGTTTAGTATTTTCGGGCTAGGTTTCTTGAGCTTTCTTTCGTCTCTTAATGAAAGCATCAAAATGTAAAGGAATTTTTCCTCCACACTAATAGAGTCTGATTGATAATGATTAAGATATTAGAGAGTGAGAGAGAGAGAGAGTAGTCAATGCACAGAGTAATTTTTTGAGTTGTATTGAATTGGATTGATCTTCTCATTTATTATCCAAGCCCTTATATAGACCACATGTTATAAATAGAATAATAATTTTGACAATAAAATAATAAAAATGAGGGGAATGATTACCATCTCCCCTATAAGAGGGGAATGACCACAATTTCCCTTATATTTTCAGAGATTTTATTACACCTATAGGATCTCACTCATACTCGTGGGATCTCTTATCAGGTGTGGGCTCCTTCACTCTATCAATTCCTTTCAACTGTCTCATCCCTTAGTCTTCCAACCGCCAAATCAGTCGTGGCCACGTGATCTTTTCTCTTGAATCAAATCTCCTTCTTCTCGTTCTCGCGAGGGGAGATCTTTTCACTACTTTTTGGTTGATCCTTTCCGTCCATGTGGCATAGTACAGGTTTTTTGCTTGTTTGGTCGATAAAAATCTTTAGCGACAAAAATTAGATTTAGTTAGTGAAAGGTTTTACTGACATTCTACTACATACGAACTTTTAGAGGCGAGCATTTAATCGTTAAAAGCTTTACCAACGACTTTTGAGGCTTTTACCGACACAAATATTCATCGTCGATGATAAACGAGAGAGCCCTAGAGTCTCATCAAGGTTATCCCCTGATCCTCCAGTGATTGAATCTTGTTTTATATTTATCTTCAGCCCTTTTCTTCTTTTATCTCTCTCTTTAATCCTCCTAGCTCTTTTCCTACTCCTTTCATTATCATTTTCACAGCCATTCCCATTCCTCTCGTGTCGGCCCCACTTTTGTCAGGCCCAATATCGTCATATATGACTTCTCTATCTATTTCAGTTTATTCATGATTGACTCTTCTTCCTACGACAAGTGTTAATGCATCCACCAATGTAGATTAGAGCCACCAAAAACTTCAGAGTTTCGAGAAACAAGCCCTTTTTACCCTGTTCAAAAGATGAAAAAGGCATGACCTCTGCCAACAAGATCTGGTCGGGACAAGGCCTATTATATAAAGGCCCAACCCTTACGAGATTTAGATCCATCATTCAATACTCCATCTTTTTTTCACAAGACCCAATTGATATCAGGAAGAAGAGACTCGGAAGCCTGAAGACAAGGAATCTAGGAAAGATTCAGCGACAATCGGTAGCACATGGTCAAACTTAGGTTCTCAGCCATATCTTCCTCCTCCAGCTCAGAATGTCCCTACTTAGGGACTTTGTTAATCCAGTGCTCCTACATGGCAAACAAATAGTAACAGAGGATGGAAGGGGATTCATTTCTCAATTATTCTCTAGTGGGTAATGGATTTACCATTTTTCTCACTCCCGCTCCGTTTCCTCTTCTCGTATAGAATTAAGGAAGAAGAAATGTTATTTCCTCGTTAACCAAAGTTGTGCCCTAATTTCGCTAACAAGAGATGGTGGGAGTGAGATAAGCTCTGATTTCGCCGTGATTTCATTGATCTCTTGCCCTAATTTAACTGAACGGACAATTATAAAAGTCTCAAAATTGATCAAGTCTTAGCACGTGAACAATACATTTGGTTTTCTTAACATGTTGAAAATGAATGACATAGATGACGGTTTTAAAGTTAAGAGACTAATGTCATTTTTTGAGTTTTAGAGCCCAATTGTCCAAAGACCCAGAGGGAGCCATAGGAGGCTTGTACACCCTGATTTATTAGTGAGTTTAACTTGTTTCTTTTTTTTTCGAAGTTATAAGTTTTTAAGGATAATTAAATATTATGATTCGAATTCATAATCTCTTAAATATGTGTGTCAGCGTTAAACACATGTTTCAAGGCATCTAATTAGTGTACTAATACAACTACTAGCTGTATTTTCTTTAAAGCTAGAGATCTCAAGTTCAATAATAATTAAAAAAAAGTGACATTATTCATCTTGAAAATGACTGTTAATGTGACATAATCATCTCAGCCATGTATTTCAATTAATTTTTTTTACATTTGACTAGAGAAATGAGTCTCAAGTACGACTATTTATTAAAATAAGTGAACAACTTATTATTATCAATATTCATTTTTAACAACATGGTGTAATTATGTCAAGTCAATAGTAAAAAGAGCTCATCGGCACCTTATAGATCAAAAGATAAACGATTGGCCCAATTATTTAAGCTTTCTACACATATTTAATCAAAGCATGTAAGCAACTCACCGCATTTAATATTAATTTTTGACCAATTATTTTTATAAACCCAATGCGTTGGCTTTTATATCTGTTAAGAAAGTAAGTTACCCGATATTCTCTCTATTTGTTGGCAATAAATTGTATTTTTATACAAGCCATGAACCACTATTGGAGAAAACTTAATAGTTATAGTAGCTGTTCAATTAAATGCACCTCAAAGTCAACAAGAATAATGTGCAATTAAGGCTTAGCTATAATTGACACATCCAAATTAATCATTGAAATGGATCTACCTTTAAAAATGTTTGTGTTAAACTACAATCCAATGACCAATTAAAGCTCCATTTGGCCAACTTATTTATACTCAAAGTCCTAATTTCTCTCTCTTTTTTGTGCAATAATTCAGATTCATCATTTCAAATAAGAATTTTAATAGAGCGGACAAGTGGATAAGAAGATAAAATAGTTCAAGATAGACATTCCAGTGATATCATGAATTAAAGTTGAGTGTAACTAACGTAGCGGGTATTATTAGAATTCAAAAATTAAATATGTTTGTACGAGAACAATATTAAATTAGGTGATCATTTAGAAAAAATTTGTGTTGCACTCTTTTTAAAAAAAATCTTTTACCATAAACACGGGAATTTTATGAAAATTGATCCCGGATCACACAGAAGCTAAAGAAAAACTCATAAATGTAAATATAAAGAAAAAATATTTACTTACAACTTAGGTTGTACATACAAATGTAGAATCCAAATTCATTCGTACAAACATCTCTCTCTCACTATATCCTCAACTTTTCATTAACTGATTCATAATGACCACAAGAATGTGTGGAAATTCCAAATCCGCCCCATTATGCGCAGACTGATGGAACAAAAACAAATTAAAAACCTCAAAAAAAGGCGACCACTCAAATTACTTTTTTACCCATAGAAATTAATTATACTCCGGTAACATCTTCGGAGATACTCTCGAGATGCGGCTGCCAGATCTCAACACGGCTGTGCCGGCGTTCCCGACGAAAAGATTTCTTGTCGGAGATGATATCCGTTAAGTAACGATCACAGTCGTCAGAGACGGCATTAGTTTGAGACTTTTTACTCCTTCTAGAAGACTTCTTCTTAATGCTATTAGTTGTCGCTCTTTTCTTCTCCGGCACAGAAGTTGACGGAATCAAGAAGTAAATGCTGCCTCTTTTAAGCTCCGACTCCGGCGAGAGAATTAAAATCCGACGGACAACCCCTTGTGAACAAGGTTTGCTTAAGACATGATTGGGATTGGCTTTGAGAATCTCACCGGCTGTGATGGGATGCATAATCTCTTCTACGTGACCGTTCAGATGGACTATACGGATCAAATCTAGTGCTCCACATGGAAGAACACATGCCAAACAACACCTTAGGCTGTTACCCATCTTTATCAATTACTCTGTCTCTCTTTCTCTCTCTCAAAAACTTCCTGTAACCTTGAGAACTTGATGGGGGAGAGTAGAAAATGTGTTATATATAGGAAAGACCATACTCATGCGAACAAAAAAGTATATTATATAATATGGAAAGAAAATGACCAAAATGTCTTAGTCATCAATTTTTTAATAATAATTTTAGTTCTAGATCAAATAAGTTATAGACTAAATTTTAATGGATTAAATAATGTATCGTTCATAATTTTTATTTTATTGTTCATTAAAATAATTATTAAATTAACATAAAAATGATGTTTGACATATTATTTGATCAATTAAATATTTAATCAATCATGATAAGGTAAAATTTACTCTTTCAAATAATGATCGTTTTAGTCTTCCATGGGTTTCTTTTTTATACTCGCTGGATAATGATATGATTGATTAACTTAATATGCCCAGGAATGCTATGATTAAAAGTGGCCTTAGAGCAGATGGGCATAGGCTTCTTAAGTTATTGGAAAAGTGGTGATTTGAGTATAATATATGGCGCTTAATTAGAGCCATAGGGTGGCTAAAAGGGAACAAAATTGCGCATCTCACATTCTCATTCGCATAATATGAAATTGATTTGTTTTAGCAATTCATATTCTTTCTAATAAAAAATTTTGGGTAAAAAAAATTTAGATCAATAATTCTACACTGCTAATATTTAGACTAAGTCTTATTTAACCAAATAATCTATCAATTAACCATGAGTTGATTTTATAACTTATTTGAATGAGTGATAAAACATCAACTTATTAATGGTTGACACATCATTTGAAAAATATATTGATGTCAAAAACTTCAACTGTTAGGTAGCATGCAATATTCTCCCAACAATACTGATACTTGTCTCTCTCCTGCTAAGTATGGTCGTCCTCCTAATCTGAGATCTGCAAAACATAAACAAATAACCCGAAGATGAGAAGAACTAGAGGTGCTTACCTCGCCTAAAGGCCTCTTATGCCTAAATCAGCGTCTTGGCATTATTTCAGCATAATATCTTTAAGGGAAAAATGACTTACCTCTCTCTTCAGTAGATGAGGATATTTGTACCTGAAACCTTATTAGAGAAGTGTGTCGAGGGAGCCTCGAGGGCGTGCTACAGAAACTTCCTGGAACACGATGTTTGTCCTGACTGTTTTTTATTGGACGGAAGGGAGGTGACCCTTGACATAAAGTGATGGGCACTAAATGTCGATTGTGTTTTTGAGGTGACATATCAGAGGTTGATCTGCCACCCTACAACAACGATTGGACCCGTTGGATTCTCGGGCTTGAGAGGTGCCACCTGGGATGTTACTTTCGGCGAGTAATGATAACCCTACTACTCAGGGTTATGCAGGCTCTCTTCACGAGCTCGATCATTGCCATCTTATGTAAGCTCGGGCTATGCAACCCGAGCTCCTGGGACTGACCAGCTAAGGCAGTTCTTCACCTTCAACACTTTTTCCTCGTTGTTGACTCTCTATTGATGCAATACGTGTTGCCTTGCCATTGGTGTTCGGAAAAATTCTCATCACAGTTACTGACATATGATTTAAACTAACATTTATCACTTTATTCACATATATAGAATTTACAAAGGAAATGACAATCATGAGAATCAAGGACTTATCATTTTTCTCCATTATCGTTTTTCTTTGATTTTTCTCAATAAATTTCTACATCGATGACACCTAACAATTTTTTTAAACGATCAAGATTTTTTTTCTCAGAGCAAAACAAATCAATTTAACTCTAGTTAAGAATATTTTAGTAACTTAGCCCAAAATTAAATTGTCCACTCTCTAAATATTTTAGTTTAAATAATTTTCTCATACGAACTATTTTATTTATGTTAATAAACTGCTAAGGGAAGAATTATCTTGCAGAGAAAGTTGAACTCGTTTTCTTTACGTAAAAATATTAACAAATTAGATTATATGTTTCTTTTTTTCCTTCATTCTTGTTGAACCTACAAATTCATTTCATATATGTTGAGGCAGTGTTCGGCATTCTAAATTAATCTCGTGAGCACAAAATTTTCTACATTATAAATTGTGTTCTTATATTATAGGAAATTTACACTAGCAAGTATGATGAAGACAGTCATATCGCAAGGCCGGTAATATTTAGAAATCAATTTGTAACCGAAAGTTGATGTCTACAATTTTAGAATTTTCCATATCAAATTTATAACAGGCAACTTACGTTTACTTTTTAACGTTAAAAATAAGCTATTGTAATTAAGCTTTTCACGTAAAAAAATAAGTTCAACTTTCTCAGCAATGAGGCATTTCTTCCCCTTGCACTTGTTTAAGGTGTGTGAATATTGTATAAACTAAAATATTTAGTTTTTTAGGGAAGAGTAGGCAGTAGAGCCAAATTTATTTTGGGTCAACTCTGTAAAAATATGTTTAACTAGAGTTAAATGTGTTGATTTGCTCATTAATAAGAAAAATAAACCATTACCGTTTACAAAAAAATTATTAGGTGTCACAAATCTAAGAATATTGTGTTGACAGAAATTGAGGAAAATATGTAATAGAGAGGAGTCAAGTCCGAGAATCAAATGACTATACGTCCAAGTAATTAAGCTGGTCGATCATCCTAAAAGTGTGGTGTCATTGGTGTGATGTAAACTATTAAAAAAATTTAGTAGTGAAAACACATTTGAGTGATAACTACATCTTAGGTTCATGCTCCATCTCTCCATTTTTCCGACAACATGACGATGGAGTCGTAACCAATTCAGGCATTAGAATGGGAAACATGCACGGAAGATGTAAGATTGGCTTAGAGTGAATATAAATGTGAGTGAAGTTCAATTTTCTTTTTCTTTCTTTAATTTCTTCAAGTTGTAAGTACATCCTATGTCTCCCAACAAGCAGTTAAGCACCCTAGCTAATTGGGTCGCCGGCCGGATCATCTAGGCCAACTAAGTTAACATTTTTTCTGTCATTATTTTGTGTTTATTATATAAGAGAAAGCAATGAATTGAAGTGGTAAAGTGTAATGAATAGGAAAATACAAAGCCAATCCAAAGTGTCTAGCGATGAGTTGAAAGACCTCTATTTATAGAGAGACTTTTAGATGGGGTCCACTCTAACTAATCTCTTGATTAATTTGCCTTGATCCTTACGTAATGATACATTGACAAGCCTGTTGAGATGACATCAGTCATTGCTCATAATAACCATAGCCGAGTGGATCATGTTATCTTTATGAAAGATTCTCATGTACGCTATTTTCACATTGCACCATATGTCACGTGCAGTGACAGCAAATACAAGAAGGAATAGCATGGAGAGCGCGCCACATTGATGAGATAGACAATATTTATCTGGGATCCAAATAGTATGCAGCTTATCCTTATGTCTTTATTTCAAAACTTTTTTTTTGAAAAGTTCTCGTATTTTTATAGTGTGTTAGGCATCAAGAGACGACATCATCAAAATCTTCAATTTTTAGAAACCTTTCATATTTTCAAAATCTCTAGTCTTTTGAAAACCTTTCCTTTTTATTCAAATTCTCCAGTTTTATGGAAACCTTTCCTTTTTTTCATCATCATCAAATTTTCTAGAACCCGTCATCATGTCCTGTAATTCTCCCCATTTAGAAGAGAGACATGTGATCGGTAGGGTTTTCTCATTTCACATCATTCTGAGTCACAACAATTCATAAGATATAACTTCTTTATCATCCCCTTTTGCCTTCTTGTCCAATTCTTTGCACAATCCCTGTTTATTGATTTTGCAAACCATCATTGTCCTATATTACCATTGCACAAATGAAGCTCTCTCGTGGATCAATCTCGCAAATAAACACTTTAGATGATTAATCATAGTGTAGAAATAGCGTGGTGAGAAGAATCAGTGCTGGTGGAGTGTCGTTTGCATGGACTGTGTGACGATGCCTCGGCACCGTTGCACTTCCCATGCAACAGCGCCTTTCCGTTGATTTTTTTCTTTTGATTTATTTCTTTTTTGAATTCATGAATCAATATCTTGTTTTTTTCTTGTTGAGTCTTATAAAAAAATTTCAAACCATTCTTACTGCTCCTAAAGGTTTAAGGGCGAAACATTTTTATTTTTCATTTTACCTTTTAAGTTCCATTAACATATTAGTACACGTTAGGTATTTCACATTTTTTATGTAATTCACTTATAATGAAGTTTATATTTTATTACATAAATATTTTATAAACTTAAATATTTTTATAATATGTTATAATTAGGAATGTAAATGTCCATAAAGAAAGATTTTGAGATCATTTATACAATGAACATTTATTTCTTTAGTTTATAAGGGTTTGTTGATTAGTATATCGTAATATTAATATTAGGTAAATTTATATGGGGAACATAAAACTTCAAACAGATAGTTTAGAGAAAATGATTCTATAGTATGAAAAATTATACAAATGTGTACTATGCTCAAGCATTAAAACTGATATTCTTAATTTGTATACATAAATAGTGTTATGATTGGTTGTTGTCCATTTACAAGAATTTTTTAGTTAAATATGATAAATTCACGTTTATATATGCTATTAGATTTATTTCTTTTAGTTTTGTACTAAATGTAACAATGTCTAACGTATATTATACATACTTTTCATTTAGTATATATAAATAACTATTGATTGGCCTTGATTGTTGTACTTAGCTTCTCCGACAGGTCGAAACATTTCTTTTTTTTTTTTTTCCTTTACTTTAAAGGTTTCCTCTTAAGTACTTAACAAAATATGCAATATTCAAGAACTTGAGGTTCTCTTGCAAGGCCATCTTTGCTGGCACTGAAATTTCAAACCATATATCGAACTAGCATATAAAATATTAACAATACGATATATATTCCAACTACTAAAACAAAATAAAATCCACCCTTTAAAATCTATTAAAACCAATTAAAACTTGATTTAAATTTTAATCTGTTTATATATTACTTTCAAACACTTTGACGTCAATTTTTCTTTTTATAAATTTGCATATTAGTGAATGCCAATATACTAAAGTGTGTTATAATGATCAATTTTTTAGAACAATATATGTGTCTGTTTATGTGATCAATTATTTGCTAAAATGAAACTAATACACATTCGAGAACGAAGCTTCATAGATAGATCAGGCGTAATTAGGCCACCGATTAAGAACAAAAACTTTAGATTTTTAATTAGCAAAAACAATAATGGTGTAAGGAACGCACGAGGCATGGCATGAGATTCCCATATAAGGTGAGATTGAATCTAAAATTAGAGTGAAACTAATTATAATTAGAACAACGTGATTGACTATCTGTCTTTGCACTAAAGCCAAGGTAGGAAACATCATATATAATTAATAAGTTGTGGCAGTTTAAGAATAAGGAACATTTTTTAATTAATTAAGATCACTAATTAAATCCCAAATACTTTCCTAAGTACCAACTACTTCCGTGGTACGTACTTTTTTTTTCTAAGCAATAATCATCTCGTACCCAAATTAATTAAAGGCTTAATTTATTAGTAATCAAAGTGTTAATTATCTTTAGGAACAGTTACCAAGATGTTTTTTTTTGTAAATCTTGAACCTAAGATATGGGATTTTCAATGTGTATTTATTTGTTTGCTGAAAGTCAAGGTCACCTAACTAGTTTGCCATTAGGTCACTGAATTTTGGTTTCTGTCTTAATTTTTCCAAATTCCAAAAGCAGCATATTTCCGACCTTGTGTTAGTTTAAGTTCTAATGAGATTTTGGTGTCTGTAGAGTGATGCAACAGAGGAACATTGTCCATGATTAATGCCAAAAATAGGTTAGGATCCAATTTCGGAATGTAATCATCTAATAAAATGTCTTGAACGTTTAGCAAAAGTTATGGATATTATTTAAAGTTATGTTTGGAGTATGCTCAAAAACAAGGAGAACAAATGAAAACCTGGTTTCATTTTGTTTGTTTGTTTTCTCACAGAAAAAAAAATGAATTATTCATAAACAAGTTTTTATCAAATGTGTATTTTAATTTTAATTGATTTTAAAATTATTTTTAAACAAGTTTTCATAAAATATTCACTAAAATATATACTATTTGAAATACTTTTCGAATATTATATCTTAAAAAAACTATTTCGTTTGTTTTTACGTTTTCAAATGGAAAGAATTTTTTTTTTAATATATTATCAATTCTTTCACTTTCATTTCCATTTCCTCTTTCTTTCTTGATATAGCCTATAAAAACGTAAAACTAGTTTAAGTAACAGTTCAATTGATAATAATATATTTCACATTGAAGAAAGACGAGTCATCCAGTAAAGCTCACTATAAATTTTAAGCATGAGAGGAGACGACTGCAATGGTCTATTAGATGTTATAAGCGAAAAAAGAGCAGAAAACAAAATGAAAGTAAATCAATTATAATATCACATTTAAGATTTAACACATAAGTATAACTTTTTAATCAGAAAACTAATTAGTAGTTGGATTATTTGTGAGGGAGGCCACTGGTCAGTAGATTGATGGTCACTAAAATCTTCCAATACCTAATGAGAACCCCAAGAAAAAAATTGGGTGGAATGTCAAGCTCTACCGAAGTATGAGATCCAAAGCCAATCCAAATGTAGGGTTTGATTTTATGCACTATCTAAATCAATATATGTTTTGGTATGTACTAACCTCAATATATCATAGTCATACCAATGCATATGGTCTCTTTGATAGACCCACAACATGTGGCGCTATGCCCCATTTTATATTTTTAGGATATCCTCTGTTGTGTGTATAAGATTGAAATAGTTGTTGCACATTGGATGGACATAGCTAGATATTTAGAAATCCATGGGGACAAATCTTCTCTTCTCTTGGGCAAGTAAATCATGGTTGAAACCTCTGCTAGTTATTTGATATTTATTTATCATGTTTATTTGCAATAATCTTTAAATTAGGTTGACAATTATAACTTACTGGTAACTTTAGTGTACTTCGACCGTGATTAGGTAATTGAATTACCTCCGAAAGGTAGGCTAACCTTGACAAGCTCATTCCTGTTTTGAAGTGAAGTTACATTTGTGTCATTCCACATTTTTTGTGCTACTAATAAATACATGCGTTACACGTTGATAAATTATAATATTCTTTGTCCAACATAAAATATTGATCTACACATATTCTTTTTAGAACTAAAATATATAATATATTTTAGTTCTAAAAAGAATATGTGTAGATCAACTTGCTTACAAATTAAATGGCTCTATCCTTATACTTTGAACTCATTTTTATTTTATATTTTGTTAATAAATAATCAAGTTCTTTGATTTAAAAAATCTTAGGAAAAAGAAATATTTGAGTATATAAATAAATGAGTAATTTTATACTGATCATTATTTAGACTAAGTACTAATTGACAAGTGAATTAGTTCAAAAATTCATTTTAATGAGTAGAAAACATCAAGGCATAAATAATTGACATATTATTTTATCATTTAAAATTTAGTTTATAACTCTATTTGTCTAGAAGATCAAACACAGTAAGAATCAAAAGATAAACAATAAAGAATTAATAAAATAGCACAACAATATTGGGTAAAGGAAATTTAAAATTTTAAAATAATATAGACAAAGGCGTAAAAAAGAGTCATTTATTATTTCCTTCAAATTTTTAACATTTAATCTTAATATTCATAAACGAGAAATTTTAGAATTCTCAGTAGTGAGGTCAATTTTATCCAAAAAATATTTTTCCCACATCTGCACTAGTATAGTAGTGTGTGTATATATATAAAGATTATTACAAAGCCGGCTTTACATTATTTAAATTATATTATAAATTTATTAATTCATCAATCATATTATTAAGTTTGTAGTCAATTAAAATTAATATAAATATAATTATTCTTTGACTGCCAATGCACCATGAAGCTTCTCCATGATATGCTAGGGAGGTGTGGCTTGCTGCTTACTGTTACTTGTTGGTCAGCTCTTCCAGACTGGCTTCTTTATTCTACTGCTTACTGTTACTTGTTGGTTCTCTTGCTATTAAGATTTCGTTTATTGTTTTCATTTATTATCTTTGGATAGAAAAGAATATGAGATTTTTTCAAGGTAAAATACTTGAGTCTCCTCTTATTCTTAAAAAGATGGTGTTAATGGTTAGAGAGAGATTAATTTTCCTCTCTAAACATAGGAATTTTCAAGTAGATGACTTGATTAACAATTGGTTGTGATTGTCCTTTGTGGACATAGGGTTTCTTTGGTACTTCTCCTGGGATATCAAATTTGTAGTTGTAATTGTGTTTTTTCTGGTTAATATATTTACCTTTAATTAAAAATTACTATAATTATAAAATTTCTGTCATTGTTTATAGAGAGAAGGTCTGGCCTCTCTCTAGAAACTCTCACATCTAACCCTAACCACCGAGCCCTCTATAGTTTCTCCTCTTCCGAGCCAGGTCTTGAGCTCTGGTGAACTTAGGCTGGGTTTGCCTTTTTCCTTCCCATTGCTTCGCGGCATGACGAAGATGTAGTTGGTTTTCCCGGCGCATGTTGTCTCGATGGTGAGACTAGGGAGTTCAAGGTTCGGGTTTCTCAGTATCTCTTCAAACCACCAAGCTTCGTAAAAAATGGTTATGAGCATCGCGACCAGGTTTTTACCTTTGTGCCTCCATGTCTAGGTTGACGGCTCCCTCATCTAGAGTTGGGTAACATAGATCCAGCGGGAGCAATGAGAGTGTACTCTTCCTGGACCAGATCGACTATTACCAGCTCGATCGTTTATTTCCTTCCCCGTCTGTTTCCCTGCGTTGGTCTGAGTTTCGAGGGTTCTATTGAAGAATTCAACCGTAGCTGGGGTGGATTCAATTAGGTCACTTCACTTGGACAAAGTGTAGTTTGGGTTATTATACCATCTCTTGGTTTGATGGCTCTGATTTGCTTGTTAGGCCATTCGATTGGGTTTGCTACAGTATACCTTAGTCCCATATTTGTCGTGATTAGTTTGATGGTTGATTGAGTGGGTTGTGATAGTTAATTTGTTTGTGATGTGGTCTGATTGCTTATGGATTTTCTTATTTTAGTCTGGTTTGTTACCCGTTCCGCACCTCCGGTGTGGCTCATCTGTTTATTTGCAGTATAATGTTGGTTGTTTTGTGTATTCAACTCAAAGCTTAGCATTATACTGTTGGTTGCTGTGTTTGTAGTTTTAGGATGTGACTCTTGTACTAGTGTAATACTTTTGGTTAATACACATTTTTACCTTGGACAAAAAAAATTAATATAATTAAATTTTGTTATGTTCAATTTATTAAACCAATTCAACATTATTAAATTTTAATGGACTTCAATCTCACGTTTTTATATTAATGTTTAAATTGTACTTCACAACGTTTTTTTTTCACAATATAGCTAAAAAGACATTTAAGTTATTTCAAATAATTTAAAAAAAAATAGCGAAATGACAGTTGTTGGTGCAAAGTTTGTATTATTTATATTTTTGGAATGTTGCATTTTTTGTGAGCAAAACTTTGTAAAATACTACACATATTCTCTTGATCGGTTGTCTCCTCAAAGCACCAAGAGAAGATTTGAGGCACAGTTGTCAGCACACTGAGATATTCTTCACTTAAGTTTTTTCATGTTTCTAACTTGTACACTAACACCCGAAACATGATCAATTGTATATTTATTTTTTTGAAAAAGTATACTAACATCTTGAGATTTGCTTAAAAAACATGAACATCTCCTCTAATTTTAAAAAAATACAAACCTCCTTTCACATTTTATTTAAGACAATAAACCCCAAATTCATTAAATATTTACTTAATGGTGTTTATTGTTTTTTAATACCAAATATACCCTCAGTTAAGCATTACTAATCGGCATTAGACAAAAAATGATTACTAATGAGTTACGGGTCATTTGAGAAGACAGAGACCCGCGTGAAAGAGAGGGAGACCCGCGTGAAGGACGAGGGAGACCCGCGTGAAGGACGAGGGAGACCCGCGACGGAAGTGAAGCACACTCCAAGCACCACCGGCGAAGGACCACCTCGAAGCACCATCGAAGCATAACCTCAGAGATTTCCAGTTCTGCGATTCACGCAGGTTAGGTTTCTGTTTCCGTGTTGAATCTCTTCTTCTCTGGTTTAGCTGGAAGGTTTCTGTGTTTTTGTATTATTGGCTTCATCTGGAAGCTTCAACGATCTGAGAATCTTCGTTTTTCATCAATCTGAGCACCTGTTTTGTTAATTATATTTACATCGATCTAGAAGTTTCATCGATAATTTGAGAGGAAAAAAAGGAGCTGAAAAGTAAAAAGATGTAATAAAATTATAGTTTTTGTTCTTCCTTATTCACCTAATCCATAGTCTTAGATGATTAATGTGTTTTTGTTTGCTATGCTTGATCTGTTTGAATGGTTTTTGTTCTTCCTTCTTCCCACGATTGTAGCTGATGTCAAACATCTTTCCATTTTCTAATTTTCCAACATAATGACTCGGTTGATCTGTTTCAGAATTTAGGAATGGCTTGATTTCTTTGACTGATCGAGTTTCAATGTAATTCTTAAACTTTTAGGCAAATGAGCATCTAGAAGTAAATTTTGTTCCTCAGATCTGTTGAGCTTCAATGTTTAATAATGTCAATTTGTTTTCCTATGAATTGATTGATTTGTGTTGTCAATTAGCTACTTTTATTTGATATTTTAGGGGATTGAAGATGTCAAGTTCAAGTTTAATGGCATTGCACATGACGGGTTACAGTATATTAATAAAATATGTCAGTGTGGAAGAAGAGCTACTATCAAGATTTCTAAGTCTCATAAAAACAAATATAAGTTTTATGTTATTGTTGTGAGAAACAAATATAAGTTTTATGTTATTGTTGTGAGGACAACATATGTAGGTTTTTTGGATGGTGTAACCAGGTCGATGAAATAAACAACTTTATTATCGAAGACGAGGACAATGACAACAATAGTAACAAAATCCATAAAAAATAATTAGAGTGTTGAAGGATGACATCTTCACACACTACATGAAATATGACATTCTATAAGAAGCAGAAAACCTTGTGAAAAGTAATCCACAGGGTTCTCGCGACGCCTGTGATAACCTCTCATATTAAAAGTCTACGTTGTTGGCAATGAGCAATGCTTCATGTGAAGAACCCTCTGGTCTCTCACTTTTTATAGAGTTTTTCGTCTACTGTAAAACGTTGTTTAATACAGTGTTTGAACACATGTTGAATGTATTCAACATGTGTGTTTTCATAGTTGTGAATTAACTAGGGTTTCCAATACTTTTAGTAACATTTTATAAATGCTATTTTTTATAGTCAATTTACATGTATCTTATCTGATTTACATACATATTTAATACATTAAAAATTATATAACATCAATAAAATGTTTGATAACATTAATATTTTATTTCACTTGCACAAAAGTACAATACGAAAGTAAAAAATATACAAAAGTATCATCATTAAGTCTAATTATCCACATATCATCATCATTTATTCTAAAAACTAAAAACATCTAATTGTTTCACAAAATACTACAAAATAACCTCAAAAATTCATTAAAATATCATATAAAGCCTAAAGTCTAGTTCTTCAAACGTTGGACGTCCATATTCAATAACCTCAAGTCATTATAGGTCATGCATTATAAAGAGAACTAAGTTATCAACATTGACTAAGTTAACATATTAAAAAGTTTGAATAAATACATGTTTCGTGCATGCGACGCAGAGCGACGATTGAAAAATCAGTTTTGAAAAAAAAAAATCGGAGTCGCCACCAATCATTTTAAGACGTGATTGATCACCTAATTTTAAAATCAAATATTTTGGTCTGTGAAATTTTAAAGTTGGTTCGGGAATCATTTGCGGTGGGGAAGGTATTAGCACCTCACAACGCCCATTATGAAAAATGGTTACCAAATTTAATCAAATACTATCCAAAGTAATTTTTTTTAAATAATGTTATAGAAATTCAATTTTGAATGTCCCATTTTGTACATTTTGCATCATAAAAATGAGCAAATAAATTACATTTAACGGGTGGTATAAAAATCATTAAAAATTATTTTTATTTTATTTTTTTAAATCAAAGCGTTATTGGAGTTACTCTCGGTATCCAAAAAATAACTCATCACCTCGGTAGTTCGAGAAATTTGGTATCCCCAAAATTCTAAAGTCTGTCATCAGATTTTTTTAGTGAAAACTAAATAAAGAAATTAACAAAATTTAAATCAAATTGTTATGGTTCTAAATTACGAGCGTCAATTCTGATGATAAAAGAATAAAATAATAATCACACATAACCGTGACATATAACAATAATACATAAATAAATAAAAAGATATAACAACTACAAAAATAAGAATAATGGAAAGGAATGTTAGAGATGATAAATATATGGGATAAATTTAAAAAAATATATATATAGAGTGAAAATAATAAAACATGACCTGAAATAATTAAAAAGATATATAAAAATAAATTAAAATAAACCAATAATATCTACTGAAAAAATAGAAAAATAAACAAACAAAAAAATAAAAATAAAATGCAAACAACAAAAAACAAAAAAATTTAGAAACTCAAAAAAAATTAAAATACAGAAAAAAAATGAAAAATACAAAGAAAAATATTTTTTTTATAGAGGGTGATGTCACCCTTTGTTACTTAAGAGAGGGTGATGTCACCCTTTGTCTTTTTTTAATTTTTGTTTTTTTAAACATATATATATATAATTATTTAGTAAATAATTTAATAATAAATTTTTTATGTGTAAAATAAATTAATCTATAAAAAAATGCTTAATTTCATACATAATTGCATGAGCATGCTATATTTTTACTACATAGTCTATTAATTATTATTTTTTATTTCTTCACTCAATGTTAATCAAATAGCAAAAAAATGATCATAGATGATAACTATTTTGAACAAGTGTCACTAAAAAAATCAATAAAACTTTCAAAATAAAATAATTTTTATTTAGGATATAAATATATCATTTTTTTATTTTGGACCACTTAGTTCACTAATTATCATTTTTCTTTTCTTCATTCATTGCTAAGAATGATCATGGATGGTAACTAGTTCAAACAAGTGTCACAAAAATGACGGTCAAAAATTAAAAAGAAAAGAAGAGGAGACTTGTAAGAACATAAAAAAAAAACAAAAAGCTTAAATATTTGCATAATCTTGCATAGAGGTTTTACTCTCTATTTTATGCATTTTTATGTATGAGAAATTATCATAGGAGATTTTTTCATCAATGTAAAATTTCAACCCATTAAAGGGTTGATTCACATTGAGTTAATTTTACACCCCCACAAAAGTTTTATCCTCATCCTTATTGATTGAGTTGATGACAAAAACTTAAGATTAAGAGTAGGAGAAATGATAAATAATGAGCAAACAAACTTATATATGGAAAAGGAAACAAAAAAATATTAAATACATGAGCATGAAGAAGAGAGATGATTAATAAGAATGACCAAGATATATTGTAAGCTAAAATGCAAGAGATTTGAACTACCTTAATAAAAAGAAAATGAGAAAATGGAAGATGAATAGAAATGAAAACTCTAATTCTCTCTTTTTCACTATTTTCTCAAGACTTTTCTTTCTCTCTCTAAAATCCATTCTCTTTCTCACTCTCCAAATCTCCCATTTCAAATGAAGACATCCCCCTATATTTATAGGCAAACTTAGGACTTTACTTTTTATTTTTAGTCCTTTTGTTCCTTTTTTTATTTTTTAGTCCATGGACAAATCTTCTTATTTTTAGGCATTGGGCTATTTTTCAAATCATACACATAGTCTTAGACTAGTTTATGGACCAAAAAAAAATTATTTTTAAAGTATTGGACCAGATAAATACGGTATCTACAGTTGCCCCCCCTTTGTTCACGCTTCTAAACTTAGAAGTGTAGATAAATATTTTGATCGCGAAAAGACTATATAGATAAGGGGAATAGAAACCTCAACTTATTCGGGTTCTATGCAATGACGGAACTTATGAAATGGACCTAGATAGACACAGACTTTGACCTCGACTCAATTTGGGTTCGATTTAACCCTGTAAATTGAAACAGACTAGGCACTACCACCGGGCTTCAACCACGACAAAGTCAGGTTCGATTTAACCTAAGATAAAGTAAGGACGTGGACCTGGATAGACGCAGGCTTCGACCTCGACTCGATGCTGGTTCGATTTAACCATATTAATTAAAATGGACCAGGCGCTGACACCGGGCTTCAATCGCGACAAAGTCGTGTTCGATTTAACCAAAGATAAAGAAATGACGTGGACCTGGATATAGGCAGGCTTCGACCTCAACTCGATGTGGATTTGATTTAACCATATTAATTGAAATGGACCGGGCGTTGACACTAGGCTTCGATCCCGATAAAATCGTATTCGATTTAACTGAGATATTTGAAAGGAAACAGACCTAGATAAACATAAGCTTCGACCTCGACTCAATTCAGGTTCGATTTAACTAAAGATGTTGAAATTGCTCACATAATTCTTTCATCATCTTGTTATTTAAATTTGTCCCATTATCTGTGATGATCCTTCCAGGTGTACCATATCGACAAATTATTTCTTTTTTAATGAACTTAACAACCGCACTTCTGGTTACACTCAAATAAGAACTTGCCTCCACCCATTTGGTAAAATAATCTATAGAGACCAAAATGAAACGATGCCTCCACCCATTTGGTAAAATAATCTATAGAGACCAAAATGAAACGACGCTCGTTAGAGGCTTTTGGTGTAATTGGACCAATGACGTCTATGCCCCATAGAGAACGACCAAGACGCGGTCATGACATGTAAAGGGGATGCGGGTACGTGAATTTTATCCGCATAAATTTGACATTTATGACATTTCTTGGCGTACTTGATGCAGTCAGATTCTAGAGTTAACCAATAATATCATGTTCTCAAGATTTATTTGGCGATCATATGTCCATTAGCATGAACACCACAAATTCCTTCGTGAACTTTTTCTATAATTTGATTCGCTTCTCTTGCATCAACATATCTTAAGAGCACCATATCATGGCTTCTTTTGTAGAATATTTCACCATTCAAGAAGAAACCCATGGACAATCTTCTAATAGAGCGTTTATCATTCTCAGAAGCTTTGGATGGATATTCCCTGTTCTTTACATACTGCTTGATGTCGTAATACCATGATCTTGTGTCTGGCTCTTCTTCAATACCCATACAGTGAGTAGGAAAATCTCGCTTCTCAGTTTTTATGAGTTGCACTTCTTCCTTAACGTCTGCAGTGAACATGGATGCTAGAGTTGCCAGTGCATCTGCAATTTGATTATTCTCTTTGGGAATATGGTCAAATGAGATCACTTCAAAAGTTCAACTTAACTTAGTTACATGTTTGTTGTAAGGTACCATCTTGGAGTCTCTAGCTTCTCATTCCCTGTTTAGTTGTCGTATCACCAATAATGAATCTTCATACACTCGAAGCTTCCTTATCTTCATATCATAAGCTGCTTCAATTCCCATGAAACATGCCTCATATTCTGCCACATTATTTGTGCAGCCAAAGTATAGTTTTGCCGTGAATGGAAAAAACTTTCCCTAAGGAGATATGAGAATTGCCCCAATTTCATGTCCTACATCATTAGATGCATCATGAAATAATATTGTCCACAATTCTGGATCCATAGATTCTCCTTCATTTTTAGTATGACTGATATATTCTCATCAGGAAAATCAAACTTCATAGGCTCATAATCTTGCATTGGTTGATCTGCAAGATAATCAGCAAGTACACTTCCTTTTATTGACTTTCTCGTGACATAGACAATATCATATTCCGTTAAAAACATTTGTCATTTAGCAATTCACCCAAAAAGTGATGACTTTTCAAAGATATACTTGATTGGATCCATATTTGAAATTAACCAAGTGGTGTGGTATAAC
Organism: Datisca glomerata; assembly: GCA_003255025.1. NCBI lineage: Eukaryota > Viridiplantae > Streptophyta > Magnoliopsida > Cucurbitales > Datiscaceae > Datisca > Datisca glomerata. The sequence goes on from QANY01002375.1 coordinate 2,306,808, forward strand.
ATGTACTGTCTAAGCCGATGAGCAACCCGGGCTAATGCACAACACATTTTCTCCAGCATCGAATAATTAGCCTCATAGTTTGCGAACATTTTTCTTACATAGTATGTTGCTTGATCTTTCCCGTGTTGACCAAGTACACAACCCTTGGATTTTCCTATTACTGTAAGATACAAAATGAGTGGACGTCCTGGAGTTGGAGGAACAAGTATAGGCGGATTTTGTAAGTATTGCTTGATCTTCTAAAAAGTAATTTGACAATCATAATTTCATCCTTCTGTATCACTTTTACAGAAGTTTAAAGATAGGTTCACAAGTTGCAGTTAGCTATGAGATGAACCGGGTTATATAATTTAATCTCTCCAAAAAATCTCTAACTTTCTTTTGAATTTGAGGTGGCGGCATATCAATGATGGCTCGAACCTTGTCAGGGTCAACTTTTATTCCTTCCTTGCTCACGAAAAACCAAGTAGTTTCCCTGAAGATGCTGCGAATGTACACTTTGTCAGGTTAAGCTTTAACTGAAACTTTCTCAACCGTTCAAATGGTTTTCGCAGAGTGACCGTATCATCTTCCCCTTGACGAGATTTGGAAATCATATCATCAACGTACACTTCGATTTCTTTATGCATCATATCATGAAACAATGTTACCATTGCCGGCCGGTAAGTCGCCCCTGTATTCTTTAGACTAAATGGCATAACCTTATAACAAAATGTACCCCACAAAGTTATGAAAATCATCTTTTCACAGTCTTCAAGAGCCATTTTGATTTGGTTACACCCCAAAAAATCATCCATGAAAGAGAAGGTTGAATGTCCTGCACTGTTATCTACAAAGACATCGAAATTGGGTAATGAAAAATTATCCTTGGGGCTTGCCCAATTTAAGTCTCTATAATCGATGAACACCCTTACTTTCCCATTTTTCTTCAACACTGGGACTATGTTAGCAACCCATTTAGGGTATTTTGCTACTTCTAGAAAACCTGCATCTACTTACTTTTTAACTTCTTCTTTGATCTGTACCAACATGTTTGGTTTCATTTTCTGTAACTTTTATCGCATTGGTTTACTTTCGGGTATAAGTGGCAAATGATGAACCACGATATCAGTGTCTAGACCTGGCATATCTTGGTAAGGCCATGAAAAGACGTCAATATGCTCTTTGAGTAAGTCAATTAATTCTCGGCGGCTTTGGCTTGTCATAGAAGTGCTGATTTAGACTTCTTTTGTCTCTCCCTCCAATCCCATATTTATCACTTCCATTAACTCTTGATATGGTTGAGTTATTTTTTCATCCTCTTCTACCATTCTTAACATTTCCGGAGATGGTTCAAAATTATCCTCGTCACTTTCATCTGACTCTACACTAAGAATGGGATTGTCAAAGTTATTGCTTATGCTCTTGTTTTCAAAATTACAGTTCTCGCACCTGAATCAGATTATTGGATGAAAGGAAGGTGAGAAAAGAAAATAAACAATACATGAGTATGAACAATATTTCAGAAATGGAAAGTAGACATAAAAGGAAGAAAAAAAGAACTGGAATTGTATTTATCATTAGTAAAAGGAGACGAAATAAGTTTTTAGATTTTCATTCAAAGAGATGACATGAAATATACGAGAACATAGGCTCATAACAACGAAATTCCTAAGGCATTGGGTAGAATCATTAGAATTTTGGCATGAACCAAGTTACTCTTGAAAATTTCTGAGAAGCACTGGTAGCTCGGTGACGTCCCAATTGTTAAGCTCATGATCTGAATCATATCGAGAAACCAAGTCCTCTGTTCTTGCACTTAATGATTTTCCCAAGATTGTGGATATTGAAAGCTGAGTGATATCATTTTCAAGGTCGTACTGCTCTACTATAATCGGTTCTTCGAATGAAATTCCCCCACTTCTGAAGGATTCAGAAATATGGGGTATGATCGTCATTTTCATATTGAATTTCCTATTTTCAAGCCCAGCAATCCTATTTTCTTTCTTTTGAGTTTCTACTCAATTTCTATCAGCCTTGGTTGGTCTATATCCAATCCCAAACCTTTGTTCATTTTTGTCCCACTCGATTAACTTATTTATGCCTTGATGCTTACCCCCGAGTCCTTTGCCTGGCTTGTATCCCCATTTTATCATCAACTTTGCCACCATCTGAGATACTTTTGATAGGCTTGATGTTGGAGTGAGTTTCCCACTAGCAACAACGCAATCTCAAATGATCAAAATGAGCACTCCAATGCTTCTTCTACCGCCTCAACATACGGCAATGGTAGCCGGTTTGGATACCAATAAATCTTCTTTCCCATATATACAAATGTGTTTATGATCCATTATAAATTTCAGCTTCTGATGTAATGAAGACAGTACTGCCCCAACAGAGTGAATCCATGGTCGACCTAAAAGAAAACTATATGCTGGATTTATGTCCATCACTTGGAAAACAATATAGAATAGGCATGGCCCGATTCGAATTTGTATCTCTATGTCTCCTACTACTTCTCTTCGGGTACCATCGAATGCTCTTACTATCATCATGCTCGGTCGCATATGTGTTGCGTCCACAGGAAGCTTTGCTAGTGTGGATCTTGCCATTACATTTAGAGACGAGCCGTTATCAATCAATACTTTTGCATCAACATAAACCCTACATTTCACGGATATATATAAAGCTCTGGTGTGTCGAGTACCATCGGCAGGGATTTCATCATCTGTAAAAGTGGTAAAATTTGGTGCGGTAATATTTTCCACAATTCCATTCAACTTCTTCACCGTAATGTCATGACAGACATATGCTTGATTCAAAACCTTCAATAATGCTTGGCGATATGGTTCAGAATTCAGAAAGACTGACAGTAAAGATATGCGAGCAGGTAAGCGATTAAATTGTTTTATCACCTTATACTCGCTTTGCTTGATGAGCTTCAAAAATTCACATACTTCTTCTTCAGACATTGCTCTTTCTTTTTCGTACCTCTTATTATATCCGGGTCTATCACTTGGCCGCCATGCATTTCTCCTTGGAACTCATGACCATTGTCACCTTCTTTGGCTTTCCCTTTCCTTTACCTTTCAAACTCATTGCTTTTATCCATTTTCAAAACTTCTGGAGTGTAGCATCTGCCACTCCTCGTCATCCCACCTACTCTCAAAATATTAGTTATGGGGAGATCAAGGTCAGACGAATTTAGTGCTTGAGTTTTGTCGTTACCGCAAGTAATAACCTCATATCGGTACGTCCATGGTACTGCTCTTGAATCCTTGTAAGCAAAGCGATCTTTTCATAGGAGATATTTTCATCAAATGTACACTTTCAACCTATTAAAGGGTTGATTCATATTGAGTTATTAGACCCCTCAAAAACTTTATCCTCATCCTCATTGATTGAGTTGATGATAAAACAAATCTCATTATCAAACTTGTAGAGAAATAAACAATACATGAAAATAAAACTTAAGATTAAGAGTTGGAGAAATGATGAAGAATGAGAAAACAAACTTATATATGGAAAATGAAACAAAGAAATATCAAATACGTGAGTATGAAAAAAATAGATGATTAATAAGAATGAACAAGATATATTGTAAGCTAAAATGCAAGAGATTTGAACTACCTTAATAAAAAGAAAAGGAGAAGATGGAAGATGAATAGAAATGAAAACTCTCATTCTTTCTCTTTTTCACTATTTTCTCAAGACCTCTCTTTCTCTCTCTAAAATCCATTCTCTTTCTCACTCTTCAAATCTCCCCTTTTAGGTGAAGATCTCCCCTCTATTTATAGGCAAACTTAAGACTTCACTTTTTATTTTTAGTCCTTTTGTTCCTTTTTTATTTTTTAGTCTTGGACAAATCTTCTTATTTTTAAGCATTGAGTTATTTTTCAAATCATACACAGTCTTAGACTAGTATATGAGCCAAAAAAATAAAATTTATATTTTTAAAGTATTGGACCGGACAAAATATGGTATCTACAATGCTGAATTTTCAGACATAATGATAAACACTAGAGTATGAAACTTTCAATACCATAGACCCGTTTGTGTTCACCTCAAGCATCATTTCTCCCCTGTTGTTGCATCTCCAATCAACATAAATGCTCTTTTGTGCAATTCCGCACAAACAGTATCAATTCAAAGTGGCCAATTTTTGTAACCACAATCAAACTAGCAAGAATAAATCATAAGTCACATACTAAAATCACAAGCTAAAGAAGAAATTTCATAGTATAGTAGAAGAAACAAGCTCACCCCTGTGGAACAAAAATCAATCCTACAAAATAACCTCAAAAGTTTGTTGTTGCTAATATATATGTGAGTGTGTATTTTTGTGTGTGTAAAACAACTAAAACAATCAACATAAATGCTCTTTTTGTGAATTCTGCACAAACAATAACACTTCAAAGTGGCCAATTTTTGTAAACCACAATCACACCAGCAAGAACAAATCATAAGCCACATATTAAAATCACAGGAAAAAGAAGAAATTCCATAGTGTAGAAGAAGAAACAAGCTCACCTCTACCAAGAACAAATGGATATATATACCAGGGTTGAACATATCCAGGATATACTAACATACTTGAAGTAGCACAACTTTATTAACCTTTTCAACCAACCAACCTTATTAAGGCAAACGAATAGCACAACTTACAAAAAATCCCTTCATAAAAATCAATTTGCGAAACAAATGTACTCATTTTTTATATATTATATATATTACACATATATATATATCCAAAATTTAACAGTAAATTTTTAGATCTTGCTACAACATCGAAAAGATGGAAAACAAGGCAAAAGAGTAATTAAAGAAAATCTTCATAAATTGGATAGCCAAACTAACTTGTATAGTAAACAACAATTTTGATGATAAAATATGTCTTCTTTAACATCCTAGGAGAAGGATATTTCCATAGCTTGGACAATAACTAAGCTACATTCTGTTGACTCCATATTGCCAAGCATATAAATATGAATCTAGATGCAATGAGGGTACCTATATTAGTCGATAACATAGTTAGGAGCCATAACGAGAATTCTGTCATTTCTAGATACTATTGAGGATTGCCCAGCAGCTTCACCCTCTGCTATCTGCCTACCATCATTTATCACTATCAAATAGCCTTCTCTTCTGATCAAACTCTGCATTTCAAAATTTTCATTAAAGAGTCGTGTACTCGAATACTCTTTGTTTAGTTAGTTAGTATATCATATAATACCTTCGTAGTTATACTTTACCTCTATAATAGCTATAACTTTGGAGACCTCATTTGTTTACTCATCCATGGAGCTATAGTTATTTTTCTCATTTTGCTAATACACATACCATTTAATCAAATCTCTATGCCTCATTCCAGCCAATCCAAATCCTATGAAAGAAAAAGCAGAGCAAATATTGACTAGTTTAGATGACTTCACTGCTGAACCTTTAATATTGAAGTAAATCCAGTGCTTCAGAACTTGCATCTTCAATTGGAAAGCACAAATAAAATACTGATACATCATATATTGAGAAAAAGAAGAGTGACTGTTGGTCACCTTCTTGCATCATAGCTTTTTCATGATGTTTGAGGCATGACAAGGGCTTGGGTAACCCTTTGAAAATATTCATCACTTATCACAAGTTTACTTCCATGTTTGCTTCCAGTACCTAATTCCAACACTTATACACAGAGCCTCAAGTCTGGCCAAGTAATTTGATGAACTAACCTATACAAACAAAAAAAAACTTAAAAGTGTTTCATTCAGTAAACTGATCGAACAGGTTATGAGCATATGAGTATCAAAGTATCATATGAAAGAATTGGAGAAGAGGAAATGGAGAATTACTAAGCCAAGAAAATATATAAATATAATAGAGATTCATGAAAATGTTGGCGTTGATCGAAGAGATACTTGGAAAATTTCAAGTACTTCATAAAACAACTAACTACCCACCAGGGCTTACCTCAATCGTGCAGAAAAAAAGAGAAAAAAAGTTCCAATAGTGAGAGATTGTGAGATCGAGAGAGAGAAAGATCGAGAAATTGACAGATCTAGAGAGAGAAACTCACCAATGGCCTGCCATAAAAAACCCACACCATCCGCACAGAAATAATTTCAGAATGGAGACAATCGCTCAAAATTAAACCCTTGTTCTTCACACTAGAAATCTGAATAGAGAACCTCGTTCGTGACCATTATAAGCTTGAATCTATGAAGAGATAAGAGATAAAGATACTCGGGGGAGGCACAATAAATTTTACAGAATTAAATGAGAGAGAAAGAGACCTTATCTGAGAAGCTTGAGGCGAGGCGAGGCGAGGGTCAGCCTGAGACTGAGAGAATCAAAGTTGTGAATGGAGGCTAGGGTTTTCTCTCTCTTCTTCATCGATGGCCTAGCCCTAGGTTGTCTGAGGGGGAGAAGCTGCGAGAGAGAGGATCTGGAGAAGAATCGAGAGAGAGAGAGAAGGACTAGAGCTGAAACTCATAGGATCTGAAAATTTTAGAGGAATCGGGTGAGAGAAGCACTGATTTGAGATTCTCTCTAAAAACCAAAGATTGAGCTTCTACGAGAGCTCAAGAAGGATACAGCTTAAGTCTCGTATCTCCAATTTTTTTAAGTCCCGCTTTTGTTTATTTTGCCTCCCGCCTTTTTTTTACTTTTAACAAGAATTATTTCTACTTGATTCTTAAAAACTCTTATTGTTTTGAGTTTTTAACAAGATGAGACTATAAACCCTGTATTAAACCTTATAGAATGTCATATTTCTTGTAGTGACATAATTAAAAACTCCACAAAAAACATATTTCCTATCGTTTTTCCCTTCCAACAAAATTTATAAAAAATATTTACTTTTTACTTGAACTTGCCCCTCCCCCTTGAATGGGTGTGTTATTCTTCTGCACAACAATAAACCTAATCCAAGTATTGCACTCACATGATCACGGTTACAGTAAACATAATCCAAATAAAACAGTAAGCAAATAATGCATGCCTTTTTTAGTCTTTTAGCCTCCATTCTTGCTCTAGATCTCTCGTGAACAGTGCCAATACTAGGTGTAGATCTAGTGGCAGGCCTAGTGAGCTACCTTCAGATCTAGTGGTAACCCCTTTTATTGTTTACGAACTGGTTGTAATCAGCACATCTCATTATGCTTGAACGTTTGCTAACATTACCAGGTTCTAGTTCGAGTTCCTCCCTCCTCCTATTTTTCTTAAGTCTTCCAGGCAATCGCCTCAAGTGTGGTGGACCCATTTCCTCTATACTAGACAAGGAGTCCAAGTCAAGCATTGGATGAATGATGTGAGAATAAGCTCTTAGATAGGTTCTGATGGCCTTAAACTCATCCATACTTGCAGAAAGTGCAAGACAAAACCTCTCATCCTACACAACTTTGTTCAATGTCTTCTTTGTCATTGGAGTCAACTTGTTGCCCCATCCAAAACCCTTTTGATAACGTATTTGCATATTGCTCATCATTTTTACTTGAATTCTATCAAGCAATGTCAAGATTGGCATATCTCTAAATGTTCCCACCCAATGATTAGAATACTCTCATGTTGTTGGTTACATAGTCACATTTTCCCCTATGATCGAAAGCATGCCTAGACCATGACTTTTTTGGTATCTCATCCAACCAATCATATGCAACCTCATTCTCATCCTTTATGTTTTCCATAGATTTATCAAAAGCATTGTTGTTGTATGCTTTCACAGCAGACTAAAATTGCATTGTAAGATATAAACCAGGGAAAGTAGTCTTGAAGTTATGGAGCAAATGCCTTACACATCATCGATGATTACAAGTTGGAAAAACCTCAGCCACTGCCTCAACTAGTCCATGTAAAGGTAGTGTATTAGTAAACAAATATATGACATAAATCAACTAAATTTGTACTTGATAAATACATTTTGTCTATCTGACATAAAGTTCAACAATTGAGAATGATCGTTGATGTAGTCAAATAATAAACAAAGGAAAAAAGACCAATTATCCTTAGTTTCACCTTCAACCACTGCAACAGCTAAAGGAAATATGCCTCCTTACCATCCATCGCAATCGCAGTCAATAACACACCTCCATAAGGTCCCTTAAGATGACACCTATCAAGCCTGATAAATGATCTACATCCTTGTAAGAATCCACTCTTACATGCCTCGAGACAGATAAAAATCCTCTTGAATGTCTGATTGTGATATGGCAGGCCACATTCTATCTTAATCATGCTTCCTAGATTGGGATATGCCGGTCGTCCTAAGCTGCTTGTCCTTCAGCCCCCCCTCTCGACGCCTTTCCTGAGACGCCCTGCTTGTAAAAGGCGCCAAGTGAAATGCTCTAGGGTGCGTGGGGCCTTCTCAAGGCACCTCGCTAGCGCCAAGGCACCTAGGCGCCTGAGACTTTCCCGAGGCGCCTCCCAGGTGCCAAGGTGCCTTGATAAGCCTTCCCAAGGAATCTCGGATGTCGCGTGGACATGCCTTCTTGTGCTCGTTGATCAAAATGTTGGGACATTTTGTACGATTGATATGGACTCTCGCTTTACGAAATGATTAGGTGTACGCAACGCTTAAATATGACAAATCTATTCAAGCTTGATTGTAACGCCTTCAACCTTGAACATGGGGCTAATGTAATGTTTGATCGGGCTTTAAAATTTGAGAAAAAAGCACTGAACTACAATGGTTTGTGGACGGAATATCAAAAATTTTCACATCAACGAATTTAATCATATTAAACACTAAAATCATACATGATTTCGGCGGCAAGCAGTAGGAGAAGAGTGAGAAACTTTTTTCTGCTCTTTCTTATTAGGGCTGTGTCAACACACTTAGGTTAGGTTAGGGCGGTAACCCTAATGTCATCTCTTATATAATAATTTTGGAATTTTCACATATACCCCAGATATGTGTAATTTCCAAAATTCATCCCCTTATTCTTTACCATTGCCGAAAATTACATATCTCCCTACAATTAACGTTGTATCGAAATCCATCAATCCAAATTGATTAATTTTAATTGATCTCCATCAATTAATTAATTAATTATTCTTATTTAATAATTATCCAATAATTAAAATATAATAAATTAATTAATTTGAACACCAATTTATTACTCTTCACTAATAAAGTGACAACGCCCATCATATATGGGTTCAAGAAATACACATTTGCTCAAAACACATTTTGATCCAACTATTGTTGTTTCTTCTATTCTGTCATCATGCGCTACTTGTGAAACCGAATGGATCCACATGAATAAAGCTATAAGATTCAAAAACTCGTTGAATTTATCTCCATAAATTTTTTTACCAATTTAATCCTAACATGGTACAACTCCACTATAGGTTTGATGCCGAATCAACTCTCGATTCATGCGCGCTACATTTTTTGTTGATGCAAATAAACACTTTTATTTCACGGTCCACAAAATATTTTAACATATTACCCTTCGTGAATATCAGTAACAAGAGTGGGGATATAAAATTACCATTTTACCCTTCTTCTTATTATTTCCTTAACTCATTTATTGGCTAGGAATTAGAAACACATAACAGTGAATGGTCTCGTACAATTCACAAGTCTTATTCAATGATTCATTTCGTTGAAAACTTGACCAAGTTAATTTATATCATACCCATCAATAAAGCATAAGGTGATATTGTTATTTTCGTAATCTAACCACAAATTTCCATATCTGTGAATCACGCAACTTCAACATAGTTGAATTACGATCCCAACAGCTGAGTTATTGTCAGGCAATTCAAACTCACTCCTTTGATGTATCAAAGATCGTAACTAACTAGGTCAAGTTTCATATTCACCTCACGATTAAGGTATTATGAAAATACTCTTAAGGTGTAACAATTAGATTTAGAGCTAGATAAACGGTTTTACTCCAAACTAATTTGTTATTGGTATATTCAACATATTCCACAACATGTGTAGGTAAACCATTAGAGTCACCACTATCATGCTCCGAGACCGGCATCATTTGGTTCAACCTAACAGTCATAATCGGACTCGATTTCCCAATCGATCCTAAGACTACGAATAACGTTCAAACTATTTCAGAAGAGTTTGTCTGGAAGACTCATCGGTCTTTACTCTTCTTACATTGACAATAGTTCCAAGACTTGAGGAAATTATAATTACACTTTAATTAATAGAAAAACTTTCATTCATTCATTAAATTCAGTAATACAAAATGCCTGAGAAATAATTGAATACTCATAAATAGGTATTACACCCTACTTTATTGACATAATTTCAACAATCTATCACTTGGACTAAAGTAGGCGTGTACAATCTCGTATCCCCATGCCTTCCAAATGACCATAAAAAACTTTACTGCTTAAAATTTTCATGAATAGATCTACCAGGTTGTTGATCGTTGATATGTTTGTAACTACAACATCTCCAAGCTGAACATTCTCTCTAATCAGGTGATATTTACACTCTATGTACTTGGATATTTTATGGCTCCTTCGAGTTTTCGCTATAGCCCTTTATTTATCGGAATAAAGTGTCATGAGCTTGTTAGTTTCTAGAATATTGTCTCGAGTCTTCAAGAACTTTTTAAGCCATACAACCTCCTTAACAGCTTGATACTTTTTCATATAACTGCTCTACCATTCAGGATGAGCACTGATCCTGAGTGGACCTCCTAGAATTATTGTCTGCCTGGAAATCAGAAGCAGTATAACCAGTCATATTCAGGTCAGTACCTGAATATATAACCATATAGTTCCTTTTTCTCCTAAGATACTTAAAGATATGTTTGACGGCATTCCAATGTTCGATTCTAGGATTAGATTAGAAACGACTCACCACGCCCACGGCGTAGCAAATGTCTGGCCTAGTGAAAAGAATCACATACATACTTCCTACGGCTGAGGCATAGGAAATCTTTCTCATGTCTTCCTCTTTTTGAGGAGTCTTGGGAGACTGTTCCTTGGAGAGGTTGACTTCATTCCTGAAAGGAAGATATCCCTTCTTAGAGTCTTGCATACTGAAGCGATCCATCACCTTATCAATATAAGATGATTGAGACAGTGTCAATTGTATGTTCTTCCAGTCCTGAAAGATCTGAATATCCAGGACGAAGGCAGCGTTTCCAAGATCCTTCATATCAAATTACTTTGCAAGCCAAATCTTGATATCTTTTCCTACTTTATTTCTAATGAGTAAAATATCATCTATGCACAAAACTAGAAAAATCATTTTCCCTTTGTGTATCATCTTATACACACATGTTTCATCCACTAACTGTTCAAACCCAAAGTTCTTAACAGTTTTATCAATTTTAATATTCCACGACTGTGATGCTTGCTTAAGTCCATAAATGTACTTCACCAGTTTGTAAAACTAACCCTCTTGGTATTTCTCCATGAACCCGTCTAGTTGAACCATATAAATGCGCTCTTCAAGATTGTCATTCAGAAAAGCCTTCTTGACGTCCATCTATCAAATTTCATAGTCGAGGGCAGCGGCAATGAACAAGAAGATTCTGATGGATTTCATGGCTACCGGCCAGAAGGTATCCTCATAGTCAATACCTTCCTTTTGGGTATAGCCTTGAGCTATTAGCCTAGCTTTGAATGTCTCCACATTCCCATCCGGATCTCTCTATTTCTTATAGATCCATTTCCACCCTATAGGTTTTATCCCTTCAGGAGGATCTACAAGTTTCCATACTTCGTTCAAGTACATCGAATGTATCTCAATGTTCATGGGTTCCTCCATAGGTTTGCTTCAAGATTAACCATAGTCTGTGAGTAGTAAACAAGTTCATCATGATCCTTATCTGAGACTACTGTTAAGGCGTCTTCATAAGACATGTACCTGTCAGGCTATCTCACAACCCTGACGGAGAGTCAGTGTCCTCCCACTTAATAATTCCTCTAGCACAAAAGTGCTTCTCGGCTTCACACTTATTATATAGTATTCTTTGAGAAAATGAGCATTCGTGCTAACGAATATTTTCTTGTCAATCGGACTATAAAAGATATACCCCTTAGTTCTTTTGGGATATCCTACAAACATGTGCAATTTTGATCGACTGGCCAACTTGTCTGTCTTCTATTTCAGAACATGTGCTGGACACCCCCATATTCTAAAGTGGTTAACGGGACGATTTTCGTCCATTCCATTTTTCATATAGTGTGCCAAGTACCATCTTCGATGGAACTTGGTTCAGAGTGTATATTGTTGTTCCAAGACATATCCCTAGAATGAATCTAGGAGAGATGTGTAACTCATCATGGATCTAACTATATACATCATAGTTCGATTTCTTCTCTCTGACATATCATTTTGTTCTAGAGTGCCAGGTGCTCTAAGATGAGAATGAATACATTATTCCTTAAGAAAGTATTCGAAATCTCCTGGAAAATATTCTCCACCACGCAAATGATAATGTTTTCATTTGTTTCTAATTGCTTTCGACCATAGCCTCGTACTCCTTGAACTTTTCAAAAGTTTCAGACTTTTGGTGTATTAGATAAACATGTTCAAAATGTGAATAGTCATCAGTGAAGGTTACAAAGTATTTATAACCTCCTCTTACTTGGATATTCAATGGTCCTCAAACTCGTACATAGTGATGTATGTGGGCCATTGAGTGGCTCTTTCACCCTTCACTGAAAATGGTCTCTTAGTCATTTTACCCTTTATACACAATTCACATGTGGCTAGTAATCCCACACTTAAAGTTTGCAATGGACCATCATTTGCAAGTCTTTTAATCATGTCCATGCTAATGTGGCCAAGACATAAGTGCCAAAAATAGGTTAGATCGGTTGACTCAAACTTCAACCTTTTACTATCCCTTTGTGAATTAACATTCACTTTAGTATCATATATCATTAGAACTATTGGTTTTACGTAAAATAGTTTGTTTATCAAACCTGTAGAAGTTATTAAGCAATCATTTCTAAAAATACAAATATATTTATCAATGAAATTCAAATTAAATAATAGCTCAATTAAACTAGCTACTGAATTAAGGTACTTCTCAACCCTCTGTGATATGATAAACAGCACGTAAAACCATAAAATTGTTATCAAATGACAATTTAATAATTCTCATAGGTACGGTCGATACTAATACTCCATTTCTGCAATGCAAGCTGAACTTGCTCTCGTCAAGCCTTCTGATTTCCTAGAACCCCTACAAGGAACAAAAAAATATGGTTAGTGATTGTAGAGTCTAAAATCCATGAAAAATTGGAGTCAACCACATAACAGGCCTCAGTAACAAGTTATACACCTTTAGATCTCAACTCCTTGAGATAGTCTGGTTAGTTGCGTTTCCAACGGCCAGCGGCTCCAAAATGATGACATTTATCTTTTGACTTGTTCACTTTTGCAGTGCCTTACCTTTCGCAGATTTCGAGATCTGATTCTTATCCTTCTTTGGACCTCCCCCGTGTTTGTTTTAGCACCATAGGTGGAAGGCTTGCTTTTAGTAAAGTTTGTCTCTCTATTCTTCCTCTTTCCCTTCAGAAATAGGGTCTTAACAGCTTGTAGTTCCTTCATCAGCTCAGGAAGTGAGTACCTCAACTTATTAATTGAATAATTAAGTTTGAAGTTAGTGTAAGGCAGAGTTTAAAGGATCATATCAACTTGTGTCTTGTCATCTACCTCAGCACGCATGATCTCCAACTCATTCAGATAGTAATGATCAACATCATATGTTCTCTAATAGGAGTTCTAGGTTTCATCCTGCAATTGATAGGCTTGACGACTCTGATCTCCAAACATTTCACTGATGTTCAACATCATATTAGCGGAAACTTTCATGTTTTGAAGTTGTTGTTGCAACTTATTGCTAACAAAAGCTAAGCTGTAACATCTGGCGATCTCATCAGAACGTAACAAAGAAGCATAAGCATCAGTTTCCTCTTGAGTCGATTAATAAATAGGCTCAAGGGGACAAAGGGTGGTGAGCACGAACTTGTGCTTTTCTACTGTCAATACGATATCAAGATTACGTTTCCAATCCATGTAATTTTCACTGGTAAGTATGTTCGCGCTAAAGATAGTTGAAAGTGGGGGTAGCGACATGATTACTGAAAAGAATAAATAAAGTGGTGTAAATAAATACTCAATCATTTAGGAAAGCATGATGCATGATGTAAATACTTAAACATTTAAAAACCCAATAAAAATATTTCTTCCATGATGTTTTTTTTGGATAAAGATAAATGTATTAACCAAATATACTTACACACTTACAAGGGCGTACCCCAGGGACAAACTATATTTACAAGTAAAAGGCCTAAGCCTAATCTATATCAGGACCAAAAGAACAGGAGCAAGTTACTGACTAAAACATTTATAACAAAACCAGCAAAGATAACAAGATCACCGAACTAAGTCCAACTAGTCAGACTAGACATGAATATGCCCAAACCTAAGAAGCAACCCAAGAACACCTAGAGATGCTCACATGAAGAAAGAGATTAGGCCTGTATAAGTAGGTAACAAGAGAGGGAGGGTGGTGAAAGGTACAACCACACACAAAGCAACAAAGCCTTTAAAAACTAGGCTATAACTGAAGCAATAAAGACAAGGAACACTAAATTACAAGAAGATTGATGGATCAAGGTGCCAAGCTTCAGCCACCTCCTTGCTCAACTGGTTGTCTTTGAAGCCCTTAAAAGAGGAAAGTCTGAGCTTCACAATTCTGGAAATGAGGGTGCAAATCACATTTTTATCATTAAACTGGTCTGCAAAGATCCTGGAATTTCTCTCTTTCTAGATCTGATAAATTAGAGAAGTGAATGTAATCTTAAGTGTGGAGGCTCTAAGTGAGTGACCCTTGCCCCAAATCAGAAGCTATGAGATAGGTTGGGACAAAGATGAAGCTCTAGGTAAGGATTTTAGACCACGTTTCCTGATTACCTCTTCCCAAATATATCCTGCAAATGCATATTCCCACAACAAATGTGATATGGTCCCAACATGCCCAATACAGGACACACATTCAAGATCTGCCCCAATCAGTGTGTTATTCCAATGCAACCCTATCTCTAGTGGCTAGCTTGTCATGCAAAGCCAACTAAGAGATAAAGCTGCACCTTGGAATGTGATGCTTGAACCACACAAGTTAGCCCACTTAATTGGATCCCTTGGGGCAGAAAAGTGGGAGTAAGTAAGAGAAGCTGAGAAGTTGCCATTTGGGCTAATGTTCCAAGTCCAAACATCCTGATCTAGAGGTCATGAAGGAGGGAGTCAACGACTTCTTAGTTCAATAAGTTCAGCTAAATTGGCAGTAGGCCAGACCCACTGGCCATTCTGGATTACTTCTGCTACCTTTGAATCAAGGGACCAACCTGTCCTGATAATCAATCTCTGGCCAAATCTTTTAAGTAAAATACCCAAACGATGCCATTTATCTGTTACGAGTTTAACACTTTCACCATTGCCAATGCTAACAGAACACAAAGGAAAGAATTTATCCCTAAGCTTGAAGATCTTCCTCCAAGCCCAGAAAGCATTAGTAGGAATAGGGACCAAGAATATAGAGCTTTTCCTTATTAAAAAGACCTGACACCAATCCTTCCAAGGGGAGAACTTGGAGGTTGAGATAAGAAACCAAATATGTTTAGCCACTACCACTTCATTGGAAAGAATGAGATCCCTGAGATCTAGACCTCCTTTGCTTTTCTCACAGTATATGTCAACCCAAACAACCTTAGCCCTATAGTGTTTGGCTGCATTACCGTTCCACAAGAAGTTCCTGAAGAGATCTTGAACTTTCTGAGTGACCTTTTGGGTAAGATAAAGAGGCCAGCCCAAAATTGAAACATAGCTAAAAGTGTAAACTGAGTCAGTTGGAGTCTTCCAGCAAAGGAAAGGTATTTGAAGTCCCAAGATCCAATTCTAGTTGTAATTCTCTCCACCAAGGAGTCACATCAGCTTTGCAAAGCTTTGTGGTAATAAGGGGCATGCCCAAGTATCTGACATGCTTGGAGCCAATAGTGGACTAAATAAGCGGAGCTTCTTCATCTTCTACTCTTGAAAGAAACACATGACTCTTATGTGTTAGCTTGGAGTCCTGACATGCTTTGAAATAACTCAAGACACTCTTTAAGAGATTGCACTGATTCCTTATCTCATCTACAAAACAAGAGAAGATCATCTGCAAAGCACATATTTACCATGTCAATGGCCTTACATCTCCAATGAAACTTGAAAGATTGTGATGAGCTACAAACTGTAGGATTCTAGTGAGAACTTCCATCACTATAACAAAAAGATAAGGAGAGATGGGGTCCCCTTGTCTAATGACTTTAGCTCCTCTGAAAAAGCCATGGGGTTAACCATTTATAATAACTCATGAAGAGGGGGAGGAAATGCATTCCATAACCCATCCAATAAAAACATCAGGGAAGTTAAGGTACTAAAGAGCTTTACCAATAAGAAGCCAATTGACACTGTCATAAGCTTTCTTAAGGTCAACTTTTAGAGCGCATCTTGGCAAACCAAGGATCTATGGTAGCTTCTGAGTAATTCCTATGAAAGAAATATGTTATATAATATTCTTCTACCAGTTATAAAAGCACATTGATTGGGGCTAATCAAGGCAGCCATAATTGCTTTCATTCTACATGTCAAGATCTTGGTAATGCATTTATAAAGCACATTATAGCATGAGATGGGTCTAAAGTCACCCACATAAAAAGGGTTTGGAACCTTGGGGATCAGTGAGATAGTTGTAGAGTTAAGCTCTTTGATAAGGGATCCATTGAGGAAGAACTCCATGAATGCCTTAGAGACATCGCCACTAACAATGTGCCAATCTTTCTTAAAGAACCCAGTTGCAAATCGATATGGACTAGGGGCTTTATCATTGCCCATACTGAAAATAGATAGCTTCACTTCTTCTTCTGGCACATGTGATATCAAACTGTAAGCTTGTGACTCACTCAGCTTTGCAGGGAGGTCCCTACGTAGGATACTTCAATCTATATTTGTTTGTGGGTTTGGGGATCCCAAAAGTTCTGAGTAGCAGGAAACTATATTATCAATGACAAAAGCAGGGTCTGATATGATGTTGCCATTCTCATTAAGGTGTGTAATCTTGGACCTGATTCTATTTTTCTTCATGTTTTGAAAGAAGAACTGAGTGTTTTGGTCCCCAAGGGTGAGCCATTGTACTTTAGATTTCTTCTTGTAAAAGCTCTATTCTGCTTGTCTAAGGCCTAAATACTTTGAGCAAGCCTCATGTTCTCTCTTTTGAAGCTCCTGGTTATTGGGGTCAGTAACTTAAAACTGCTAGATTTGCTCTAAGTGGACTCTAGCCAACTTAGACCTAGTAGAGATGTCACTGTAATTTGGTGTGTTAAAGGCTTTTAAGGCTTTTTTAACAGCCCTGAGTTTAGAGCAAACTTGAAACATGGAAGTTCCTTCCACATGAGTGTTCTAAGCTTATTGTACAGTTGGCCCAAACCCTTCTCTGTCAATCCAAAAGGTTAAAAACTTGAAGCTGGTTCTTGGTTTAACAAGTTTACCACCCAATTGAAGAATAATGGGGGAGTGATCTGATATACCATGGGGTGAAAAAAGGCATGAGGCATTGGGAAAGAAATCTCTCCACTGAGTATTGCATAGATCCCTATCAATGAATTGGCAACCAGAATAAGAAAGTTCATCAACTTCAATGTGATGCAGGCAGTCTATGAAGTCATTCATTCAATATGTCCAACCTGTTCTGCCCTCACATTTCTTACTTGGTCCTGTAACCACATTAAAATTTCCCAGAATGAGCCAGGGAACATTGGTGCACAGAGAATGCTGGTGTAAAAGAGATCTCCATAACCTTTGCCTCTCTAGGTTAGAGTGTGAAGCATAGATGAAGGATACAAATTGAGTAACCTGGCTCTCAATGTGAAGCAGCTTATAAAATATAAACTGATCAGAAGAATCTAAGACTGATAAAGCAATGATGGAGCTATCCCAAGAAACCCATATTCTACCATCCTTAGCATGCTGGTAGTTATTCACAATATCCCATTTAGGGAATACTCTTTCAGAAATTGAAATAAAACTGGAGGCCTTAACCTTGGTCTCAATTACAGAATAAATAGACAAGTTAAAGTCTCTACAAAGTTCCCTAACATCATCTTGTTTTAGGGAGCCATTGAGCGCCCTAATATTCCATGAGGCAATATTAAACATATATGATTATAGGTGGGAAACCCTAATGGATAACAAACTCTTACCACCAGTTTTGTTAGGGTGGGGAGTACCTTTCTTTTTCTTCTTCTTTCTCCTTGAGCTAGAACCTGAGCTGGGGGAGAGGATAGCTAGAGGAGCTGGGGAGAGCACATGTGTTTTGAGAGCTTGTTCCCCATCTGAGCCAGTAGTTTTGTCTATAGTGGGACTGATCTGAGCAGTATACTGAGTTTCAGGGACATTATCAATTTCCAGCTCACTGAAGTCAAGCTTGGGGTGACAAGAAGATTGTCTCCTATTTTTCTTAGAGGTAACTAGGGTCAATTCATTCTCAAATGGGTTAAGGGGAGGAGGAGAAGGGGTGGGGTTCTTGGTAGGAGAGGCTTGAGGCGTAGGAGGAGGGGTGGAGTCAGTAGGAGAAGTGTTAGAATGTGAAGGGACAGGAAGGGTGGGGGAAGGAGAGGAATGGGCTTCCTAAGGAGGGATGGGAAGAGGGATAGTTTGGTGTTTGGCATAAAGTCGCAGTCATGTCCAAAGACCCCACATTTAGTGCACTTCTTAGGCATGCCTTCATATTCAACTGTCATAACAATTGGGTTCCAATCTTCAATCCAAAGATCAATATCAAATTGCTTGATTGGTTTGGTGTTTATGTCAATTTCCACACAGACCCGGGCCTATCCTTTCCCTATCCCTTTTGCAGTCAAGGAATCAGAGTATAAGGGAACTCCTACTGCATTGGAAATATTTCTAAGTGCCTCAGAAGTCCATAGTTCAACAGGTAGATACTAGAGTTTGACCCATATTGAAAGTTTCTTGACTTTTTCCTTTCCAAACTGGGTGTTGGGTTCCCATGGCTTAAGTATGAGTGGCTTACCCAACAGGTGCCAAGGTACATCCTCTAAAAGAGAATTTCTCTCTTCAATAGAACCAAATTTGAAATAGAACAAGCCCTTGGTGACAAAGACATCAATGAGGCCCCTATACTTCCAGATCTGAGTAGCAATCTTTTTCACCAGGTGCAAAGGAGCAGTTTTCCCCACAAAGAAACCCACCAAGAATTTCTCTCATTTTGAAAAGCTATCCTGAACCACATGACCGAGGAGTATAACTATGGTTCCATCAAGTCCAAAAATCATGGAAGTTTCATGGTACAACTCGAATCTTTGCCTATTATTCTACTTAAGTTTTTCAACCCAGGTACCATCCTTTTTTACAGGTTTAGGAGAGTCCCGAGAAAGCTTTTGGTAAACCTCATTTGTACCTTGGGGAGGAGGAGGATAAGCTTCACAATTCCTATGAAACACTTGAGTAAAAGCATAAAGTTCCAATTCTTCCACTGCAGCATTGTAGGCAGGGAACGAAAGAGAGCTTGGTTTCCTTACAGTTGGGGACAATGATGGTGACAAAGCTAGCTCGGGAGATGGGCAGTGTACAATGGCTGGGTTAGCGCATGGGGTAGTGATCGATGCAGGCAAGGACAAGGCTTTTTGCACATCGTGCAGGGCAAAAGGTAAAATGTCCAATCGCATGTTGCCTTCATCAGATTTCTTAATCAAGGGTCACACTCCAATGCCAGGATTTTTCTCCGGCATTGATGCCGGTAACTTTTTTTATCAAATAAGTATTAGGATTCATCAAATACTTATTAGAGGTTCATTAAATATGTATAGGAGTTCACCAAATATGTATAAATTAATAAATCTTCGAGGGGTTAACCAAATACGTACAGGTGTTCACCAAATACGTAGTAAGATTCACCAAATATGTAATGTGGTTTACCATATACGTATAAATTAATAATTCTTAGACAGGTTCACCACATACATAGTGGTGTTCACCAACTACGTAGTGGAGTTCACCGAATACGTAATGGGATTCACCGAATACGTAATAATTAATAAATCTTGGAAGAGTTCACCAAATACATATTTACGTTCACCAAATATGTTCAGGAGTTCACCAAATACGTATAAATTAATAAATCTTGGAGGGGTTCACCAAAGACGTAGTGGGGTTCACCAAATACGTAATAAAGTTCACAAAATACGTATAAATTAATAATTCTTGGAAGGGTTCACCAAATATGTACTGGGGTACACTAAATATGTAGTGGGGTTCACCGAATATGTAATGGGGTTCACCAAATATGTATAAATTAATAATTCTTAGAAGAGTTCACCAAATATGTACTATGATTCACCAATTCCGTACGGTACGACACCAAATACATATAAGTCATTTTTTGAACCCCTCCAAGAATTATTAATTTTGTAAGTATTTGGTGAACCCCATTATGTATTCGGTGAACCCCAGTACATATTTGGTGAACCCCTCCAAGAATTATTAATTTATACGTATTTAGTGAACTATATTACGTATTTGGTAAACCCCACTACGTATTTGGTGAACTGCAGTACATATTTGGTGAACCTTTCAAAAAAAAAAATTTTTAATTTTTGGTGAACCCCTCAAGATTCCTTTTGTACTGACGGTTTCTCTAACCTATACCGGTAGTTTTCTAACCAATAGCGACGGTTTTTGTAACCTATACCAGCGGTTTATGCTCATATACCGGTGGTTTCTGGCGATTTTTCTAATTTGTGATGGTTTGTTATTTTTCGGCGGTTTTGCATCAATACAACTGTTTCTCGAACATTTTTACAGCGGTTTTTCAACAAATTTGATTTTCTAAAATTGATTAGGGTATACCCGATGGGAAACAAAGTTATCAAGATTCTCGATTTTTCAATGCGAACATTAAGTACATTCACTTATATTTTAAATTAGATTTGAATTAAGTAATTAATTATTAAAATAATTGAATACTTATTTAGAAAGGCATAAGAACATATTCTTGATTAGGTTGTTGTGATTTTATTGGATTAAGTAAAAATTTCCAAAGCATAAGAACACATTTATAGACTCATTAAAATTTGTGCTTTGTGATAAGTATCGAGCGAGACATGTTTTCACCATGTATAATTATCTGTTGTGATGTTATGATGGCCTGTAAATCCTATTTATCAATTTTTATGTACTTCCTTATTTTGTCACTTAGACATATTTTCATACATTTATGTATTTTCACGTACATAGCAATATTCATTCACTTAGTAAGTTTTAACTCTTTGTCACTTTTATGTACCTTTTTTATCACTTAGTCGTAAACTTAGTCATTTTTAAATACTTAACCATTATACACTTAACCGATTTAAATATTTTTATACACTTAACCATTTTCACACATTTTACGTTTTAATTTATAAGCATATAAATATATTTTGTTAAATCTAAGTGGCGTTTGGGGTCCAAAATGAACCAGTTGCACCCCAAACATCATCATGAATGGCGACTCACCATTATAGACACTAAAACCTCCGCAATAAACATGTATATGAGTATTAAAAGAGACAAATTTTCATCATGTATAATTATAGATCGTGGTATAGTCGGTGAAACGCCATGTGTTGATGGCGTTTAGAGCCTACTGATAGCGTTTGGGCTCCCAAGCACCATTTTTTTGGTACACAATATCGGTAGTTTCTTCAATTAATATCGACAATTTGTGTGTCAATAGCGTCGGTTTTAGCAACCAATACTGGAGGTTTTTCCCTTATACCGACGGTTTTTCCCCCAATACCGACAGTTTCTGGTGATTTTTCAAATTTTAATATCTATTTGAGGTGTTGTGGCAGTTTTAATGCCTATTGCGGTGGTTTTAATGTCTATTGCGGCATTTTAGTATCAATAGCGGCGGTTTTAGTGTCAATTACGATGGTTTTCTTGTCAATTGCGGCAGTTTTAATGTTTATAATGGTGAGTCGCCCTTCGTGAATGGCGTTTGTGTCCAACTAGTCCATTTAGACCCCAAACGCCACTCATAGTGGTGTTTAGCTTAAATTTAACAAAATATATTTATATATTTATGTACTGGGGTTCACCAAATACGTAGTGGAGCTCACCAAATACGTACAAAATTAATCATTCTTGGAGGGGTTCACCAAAAATGATTTTGTACGTATTTGGTGAACTCCAATACGCAATTGGTGAACTCCAATACACAATTGGTGAACCACATTACATATTTGGTGAACCCCTCTGAGAAGTATTAATTTATACTTATTTGGTGAATCCCATTACGTATTCGCTGAATCACACTATGTATTTGGTGAACATCAGTACATATTTGGTGAATTCTCTAAGAATTATGAATTTATACGTATTCGGTGAACCTCATTACGTATTCGGTGAACCCCACTACATATTCGGTGAACCCCATTACATATTTGGTGAACCCCTCGAAGAATTATTAATTTATACATATATGGTGAACCCCATTACGTATTTGGTGAACCCCACTATGTATTTGGTGAACCCCTCCAAGAATTATTAATTTATACGTATTTGGTGAACTACATTACGTAGTTAGTAAACTTCACTATGTATTTGGTGAACACTAATATGTATTTGGTGAACCCCTCTAGGATTTACTAATTTATATGTATTTGGAACTCCAATATATATTTTGTGAACTCCTAGTACATAATTAGTAATTAGTGTACTCTAGTACGTATTTGGTTAACAACAAAAAATTTGCCAGCATCAATGTTGGGGAAAAACCCGGGCATTGTAAAATTTTCCCTCAATTAGATGATAATCTTACAACCGTAATAGTAAAGTATTGTTGTGTTAAATTTGTTTTAACTTTATTTTCTATTTATTTCTTTTTGTAAAAGCATAATTAATTATTTATATTTTCTGTTAAAAACACTTGAGAATAAAAGAAATAACGTCGATATAAGAAATATTCTTTAACATTTGTTTGAGAAAAAAATATAAATTAATATATCAACAGCCTCGTTATACAGCCTCGCCTTACCTCAATTTACTTTAAACCCTTAAGCTAACCATTTTAATTCTAACATCTTATTAGAATAGTGTACTTGATCAATCTATCAGCTACCGAATTACAACGACAAGAGATATAACTCACCCCATAATTAGAATAAAATAACAAAGATTTTCTAGTGGCTACTAAGATATCCCCCTCCGGGCCTAAACTTATAGCATTAGAACCAACTGCTCTACATAGAGACAAGTAATCAGATTCGGCCATCGATATCACCCAAGAACGATCTTGCGCATAGCTAAGACTCTTGAGAAAGAGCCACACACTCGGCAGCAACAGGAGCCAAATTCACTTCCTGAAAAATAGAAGCAGCCGCTATAACTTTACCATCATGGTCCTGGATAACAAACTCGAATACGGAGCCACCTTTTAAGCTTGAAGCATCAACATTTAACTTCGGGCAGCCTCGAGGGGGAGCTTTCTAAAGATGGACAGAAACCAAAGGACCCCTAGGATGGTGAATAAAGGGGAGATGATAATTAATCCATGTTTGTATGAAATCCTCAATTCTGCGGGCCAACTCTTCCACATATTGTAGAGTTCTATTATGGCACCAGTAGTTTCGGTATGTCCATATTGTCCAACAAAAACAGGACATCCTCCTAAGCACTAATTTAGGCCATGTGAGAAATTTAGTTACAAAAGCATCCATAGGGTTCCTCGAGTACTTGAACGAGAAAAGGGGAACTCCAAGCTCGCTCCAAAACCTCAATTTCTCCATGCATTTAATACGAGGTCACAAAAATAACGCATGGACCACCATTTCCACTTTACCACAATACTTGCGGCACTCTGAAATCGAAACTCCTCATCTACTAAGGATGAGACCAATTGGTAGGATGTTTTTCAAAGCTCTTCAAAGGAAGATTTTCACCTTTAGGGTAAGGAGGATAAGCCACAACTTCTTCCACCAAGCTTCCACACAAGAAGGCATACTACTACCCACTGCATCCCTATTCATCACAACCCGATAACCACTATTGATCATATAGACATCATCCTTACAATAATGTCAAATTCCCATATCCTGGAAGTTTGACCTAACTAGCGGGATAGATGAAATGACTTGAACATCCTCCGGAATAAAATGTTGGGCTAGCTTAATTAAATACCATCCCTCTAGACCAATGAATTAGGACACCATCATATCCCCATTTGAAGGGGAAACCAAAAGTGGTCTAAAAGTTCTAGGTCTAGGAATCCAACCCGATTTAAAAGCCAAAATTTTGGACCCGTCCTTAACCCTCCATCTCATACCTTTATCCAGGATCGATCTGCCCCAAATGATAGCCTTCCATAGTGCCGAACCTTTTTTAGAAGCTATTGCTTCCTCAAAAGAGTTATTTGGAAAATACTTGAGGACTCACCCTAGTAAATTAGAGGGATTTTGGATGATTCTCCATGTTTTTTTTTTTTGCAAAGAGGGCTTTATTGAACATAGAGAGATTGCGAAAGCCCATGCCACCACTAGATTTTAGCTGACAAAGATCCTCCTAAGAGATCTAATGCATCTTAAAATCTAACTGCACACGCTAATCAGGAGCCTAAAATAGCTCATAGCAAACACCGGGAGTGCTTGCGCACATGCCTTTATCAGTACTTCTTTTGGCCATCGAATAACCTAAGAACGATCTTGCGCATAGCTAAGACTCTTGAGAAGAGCCACACACTCGACAGTAAAATGAGCCAAATTCACTTCCTGAAAAATAGAAGCAGCCACTATAACTTTACCCTCATGGTCCCAGATAACAAACCCGAACTCGGAGCCACCTTTTGAGCTCGAGGCATAGACATTTAACTTCAGGCAGCCTTGAGGGGGAGCTTTCCCAAGCTGGGTAGAAACAAAAGGAACCCTAGGATGGTGAATAGAGGATGGATGATAATTAATCCATGTTTGTATGACATCCTCAACTCTGCGGGCCAACTCTTTCACATATTGAAGAGCTCCATTATGACACCAGTAGTTTCGGAATGTCCATATTGTCCAAAAAAATAGGCCATCCTCCTGAGCAATCCTTTAGACCATGTGAAAAAGTTAGTTACAAAAGTATCCATAGGGTTCCTCGAGTCCTTCAATGAGAAAATGGGGACTCTAAGCTCACTCCAAAACCTTGATTTCCACATGCATTTAATACGAAGATACAAAAATAGTGCATGGACCACTTATTCCACGTCACCACAATACTTGTAGCACTCTGAAATTGAAACTCCTCGCCTACTAAGGTTGAGACCAGTTGGTAGGATATTTTGTAAAGCTCTCCAAAGGAAGATTTTCACCTTTAGGGGGAGGTGGATAAGCCACAACTTCTTCCACCAAACTTTCATGCAAGTGGGCATACTACTACCCATTGCTTCCCTATCCAACGCCACACCACCACTCTTGACCGCATAGACCTCATCCTTATAATAATGCAGAATTCCCACATCCTGGAAGTTTGACCTAACCAGTGGGATAGATGAAATGACTTGAAAATCCTCGGGAATAAAATGCCGGGCTAGTTTTATTAAATTTCGTCCCTCTAGACCAATGAATTAAGACACCATCGTATCTCCATTTGAAGCGGAAACCCAAAGTGGTCTAAAATTTCTAGGTCTAGAATCCAAGTCGATTTGAAGCTAAAATTTTGGACTTGTCCTCAACTCTCCATCTCATACCTTTATCCAGGATCGATCTACCCCAACTGATAGCCTTTCATAGGGATGAACCTTTTTTAGAAGTTATTACTTCCTCAAATGAGCTATTTGGAAAATACTTCCCTTTGAGGACCCGTCCTAGTAAAGTCGAAGGGTTTTGGATGATTCTCCATGCTTGTTTAGCAAAGAGGGCTTTATTGAACATAGAGAGATTGCGGAAGCCCATGCCACCACTTGATTTTTGCTGACAAAGAGCCTCCCAAAAGATCTAATGCATCTTAGAACCTGAATTAGTGAAACCCCACAAAATTTGGTAATAGTTTTCTCCATCTCACCGCACACACTAATCGGGAGCCTAAAAAAACTCATAGCTAACACCGAGAATGCTTGTTCACTAGCCTTTATCAGTACTTCTTTACCCACCTACCCCCACAGTAAACTGATTTTCAATCTATCGTTGAAGAAGCTTCCATAACATATCATTTAAGTATCTAAAAATTGTCCTCTTAGAATGACCCATGAAAATTGAGAGCCCTAAATATGCATCAATAGTCAAAGCACAGGTTATGCCCAGCTCTGAAGTGATCACTGACTTTATTGTCGATTCTGTGTTAGGGAAAAAGATATGGTCGACTTCGAGAAATTGATACACTGACCCAAAGTCATTGAATAAATATCAAGAAATTCTTTTCACAATTATAACATTCATATCATAGTAGTGAAAGAAAGAATGTTATCATTGGCAAACAGTTTGTGGGAGATCATGGGGCCTATCTTCCCAATCTCAATCCCTGGAGGGACCCAAAAGAAGAGGCATTCTTTATTAACGTCGAAAGACTCTCAGTACAGCTTACATATAACTATGGAGATAATAGGTCTCCTTGTCTTATCCCTCTACCCGGATAAAACACATCTGAAGGACGACCATTAACCAAGACTACAAAGGATGTAGAAGAAATGCATCTCAAGGTAGTCTTTACGAACGAATCTACAAAGCCGAGAGCCACCATCACAAACCTTAAATTGCCACTCTATATGATCGTAGGCCTTGCTCATGTCAAGCTTAAGAGTGGACCATCCCACATTACCTTTCTTCCTTGAATTTAAAGAATGTATCGCTTCAAACCCAATCACTACATTATCACTAATCTGGTGACCTTTAATAAATGCACATTGATTCTCGAAAATAATACTAGGGGGAATTTTTTTAAGTCTATTCGAGATCTCTTTAGATATAATCTTATACAGCACATTACACAAACTAATAGGATGATAGTTAGACACACAAGTAGGATCATTAGATTTAGGGATGGGAGAAATATATGTACAGTTAATCTCCTCCAATATGGAACCCTGGTTGAGACAATGGAGATAAATATTTATCACGTGCTAACCAAGCAAACTCCAATACTAGTGATAGAACAAAGCGAGAAAGCCATTCGGGCTCGGACTCTTCATCGGATGCATCGCTTTAATGGACTCCCAGATTTCATCAGGGGAATAGGGCTTTGTTAGCATTTCGTTCACCTCATCAGTGACTACCCTCGGTAGAACGTATGTAAGTGAGTGTATGACACCCTATAAAGTATTAATGGAAGAGTATAGAGTCGAGTAATGTCTCACAATAAAGGCTCGAAGCTCCTTTAGGTCTTCTACCAAAGCACTCGTCTCATCTTTTAACCCCAAAATATGGTTCTTTCTTTTCCGAAAACTGGCTTTTGCGTGGAAGAATTTCATATTCGAATCTCCTTCTTTCAACCAATTTATTTTGGCTCTTTGGGCCTAAAAGGTCTCTTCCAAAAGGAGGAGTTTATTAAGCTCCTCATGAAGATGGGAAGCCTACTGCCCAATCACCCCTTGATTTCCAGTACGATAAATACTCTCAAGCACCTTCTGGCAGTCCGTAATCCTTCTTCCTAGGTTCCCAAACTTTGTTTTAATCCAATTGGTAAGATTAAAAGCACATTTGTTCAGCCAAAACTTCATATTCATGTTAATAGTGTGTCCAGCTCACACATCATTTATGATACCTTCACAGTCCTCCTCTTTTATCCAGAAAGCTTCAAATCTAAAACGGTTCCCTCTATTTACAATCTGACCCTTGTTTCTACCTCCAACCGTGAGGATCAAAGGACGATGGTCTGATGAGAGGAAGCCTAAATGAACCAGACTAGAGGCTGGAAAATGGAGAAGCCAATCATGTGAAACAAAGACACAGTCTAACCATTTCATAATCAAGGCCTCACCCTCTCTCCGATTAGTCCACATTTAGGGGGAACTCCTAAACTGAAGGGGAATTAAATCACAACCCTCAATACAACTCTAAAAGTTCTCAATTAGTCCCTTCCTTTGGAAACCAAAAAGAATAATTTATTTAAGAGAGAAATGAGAGATATTTTGTTCCACCACACAGAATTATTTGTTTTTTGCATTTCAAGAATTTAAATGATACATCATAACAGTCATTTCTAGGATTTAATGATTTTTAAGAGCAGATTCATCATGTTAACTAGCTACGGTCATTTGATTTAGTAATAATAAAGATAATAACGATTAGAAAATAAAAATGAATGGCTTGGATCGTGTATCAACGGTCAATCCCCCTGATAGAGGTAGAAGATAAGGTTCCACCAGAACAATTATTTTACACCTATCAAGTAATTGACCAACTTTTAAGTGACTAAATGATTTGTCAATCATTTATATGTTAGTGTTTTAACACTCTTTAAAATATTTTAAAACATCAACCTATATGAGTGACAAATCACTTGATCACTCAGGACTTATCAATTACTTTGTCACACTAAAAATATTCTTTTTCTCAATCAAAGTTATTCAAGATTGTAAGTGAATATAGAATAAATGCATTAAAAAAATTTCTCATAAGTCAATAATTCAACCGTACTTGCTCGAAACAAATACAAAACAAACACGTGTATCTATTAAGTTTTTTAGGTAATGAAAAGTATATTATTTTTTTTGTTGAAAATATTGGAAAGAATAATTATATTGATTTGTCAAAAAAATGTTTAATCTCTTTTAACATTTTAATTAATAGGATACACACGGTAATTTTATAAAAAATAGAATAAAATAAAACAGAGGTTTAGATCCACCACCCATTTTATCTATACACTCAAGAATCTCAGTAAAGTCCCCTATCACAACGTAGAGTGCTGTAGGTTTTTAGCCTACGAAGCAATTCCCAAGAATGGACTCTCAAGTTCTATTCCGAATCCCCATAAAAAGCAGTCAGCCCCCACCCAATACCAGGAGCAAATAATACCATCAATATTCCCCCTTAGTAGGAAGAGATAGGAAGAGAGTGTGAAGGAACAATCATCTTTCCAACGCATCCCCAAACCACCTCTTAGGCCCAATCTCGCTACTCATAGACCATTTGACAGCCCTATCTTCCGTTTCAAAAAATTCAAAATTCTTATCATCTAATTTAGTCTCCATGGTGAGATCTTTTTGAGAGACCAATCTCCTCAGCGGACCGCTCGAGGGTTCCCAAACCCCCGAGCATTCCAACTAAGCATCTCATTGTGAGCAGTGGGCCCAGTCCCCGGTGCCTGCCGCATCATCTTGAGACACGAGATTTTCTACCAATTCATATTTCACCCTTTTCAAAGAGCTACCCACCTTGGATATCCCAGAATGAATCCTGGACTGAAATCTTTTCCATTTTCTCACCTTATCTAGGACATCTTTGTTGGTGTGATCTGGGAAGGCTTGGCTTTTTCACCACACAATCCCAATGGGATCTCAGCTGAATTCACCTTACCAAAATTTTGATGCTCAATTTCAAAGTTGTGAAGAGCCCGGGCAATTACAATCTCTTCCACTACGCCATCAAAACTCACCCTGCTCCCTACCTTCAATAACATTTCTCTTTCACCATCCACGGGTTCTTTACCAACCCAGTTCTCCATCTTAGTTGCCTTCTTACTAAAATCTGAAAAAGGAGCACCACCACTATTTTGGGATCCCACTTGCTTGCCTCCCCCCAGTTCAATGTTAACACTATTTTTACTCCCTCCCATACCAGATGACAACCATGAAGAAGAAGCTGAGGAACCTTTCTCCTCTCCTCTAGGGCTTAGTTTCATGTAATTCTCCCTCCCACTATCTGTAGCTTTAGCCACGGTCCATACTGCCTTCTCTGGCCATTGCCTCCTGACTCCAACCGCATCTCAAACTCACAATCCTTACTCAAATGTGAAAGTCTTCCACACAAATAACAGAAAGTGGCCAATCATATCTAAAATCCATCCATATTGGGTTAGGATTCATGGGGACTTTGATTTTCATCCCTCTTGCTTTAGCATACATAATAGGGGGCATCCACATCCAGTCTTACTCTAATCGGCAGAAATTTCTCCCAACATCCCCCCTTAGCACTATCATCTATTTCCACAAACGAGCCAATGAACCCTAAATCTGTCCACCGAGTGGTTAAACTTTGCCAGAAAAAGATTCGGCCCTATCTCCTTCAAAAGAACTCCCTTTGACAAGTTCCAAGCTTGGGCCATGGTGGTCTTAAATACAAGCAGATCAATCATCTTTCCCAATTGCACTTTCACATATAAACAGAGGGAAGGATCAAACTCACCTTCAATCGGGTAGTCTTCAATATCTAACACTGCTTCCTCTTTCTCCGTTAGGGTTAGGGAATCGTAGAGTGCCGCTACCCCATCCATCCTGAACGCGCAATAGCAAGCCCAGACAGCGAGCAAAGAACAGAATAGACTGAAAAATTGCAGGTAAAAGGAGGAATCGAAATACTGCACCACTAGAGCGAAAAAGGTCTCACGAAGAGAAGAAGGGTCTCACGAAGAGAAGATATATCTAGAGAAATACTTTTTCGTTAGTAAGAAGTATCTTAGTTACAAAACTTGTACAAAAAAATTATAAATTTTAAGGAGTTCTTAAGTTTTCTTCAAATTAATCGAATTGAAGATGTGAAAGACATTTTTTTCGGTATATAATAATTCATACGCACGTTTTACAAATATATAGTGGGCATTGATAATCACTATACTATCCCTATTTAAAATCAAAGGTCTAAACGGACAACACTTTCCAAAAATGTTCAACCCCCCTCCCCCCGGTTACAATGGAAAAAGAGGTTGGGTTCAATGCATTATGTGTCTTAAATCTCTTCAAATTAATGGAAGATGTGAAAAATTATTGTTAGAATGGGAAAAGAGGTTGATGGTCGATGTTGTGAAAGAGCTTTTATACATACAATGAACCAATTAGTGAAACTATTAATGACTTATAATCAACGATAGTAAATAATCAATAATATTCTGTAACATGCAACAACGAACCTAAAATTTTTTATTTAGGGGGCATCGTTAAACATAAGAACGTAAATGTCAAATTTATAATTTTTTCTTGAAAATTTCACATATTCATTTATTACAATTATTTTAAGATATTTCAATTTTTGTCACTAGTTAGTTTTTATTGATATCATCAAGATAATTGATTATATCAATAATTAATGATTATGTTTTTTGTTTTTCTTTAAATCGTAACAATGACGTGTGATTACTTTATTATAACCAAATTTAATTAAAAAAATTGAAATAGAAAGCAACATTTTCTAAGAAAATCATATGTTCTAAAATACATCATGTAATAAATTAAAATGTCAAAATAAGTTATGTATTTAAATTAATATCCAAGTTCTTAATTTTTTATTCAAATTATGTTTGATTTGAGAGTACTAAAAATAATATATGGCTATCTAACTTTGATTAATATATATCAAATAAAATAATAGAAATTATATACTTACGAATAAGAAATAAACTAAAAAAAATTGTACAATGAAGCAAGAGTAATCAAATTTATGATAAAGTAAAATAAAAGTAATATTAGACAAAAAAAATTGAATAAAAGAAATCATGTAAAAAAATTAAATGCAAGTAATTTGACACAAAATAAGTTAAATTTAATACCAAAAAATTAGTATAATTATAAATAAATAAAAATAACAAAAAGATAGGGACATTATCAAGACTTCTCTTTTTAAGAAATGACCAATGGGCTATATTATAATCCATAGGGGTCACATACAAAATAATTTAGAAATACTAACAAATAGGCCATTTATATATTAGTAAGTTAGTAATTGGCCCAAAAAATTACAAGTAGGTAAGTATCTATTTTTATATTTGGTGTGTTTTAAAAAAATTGCTATTATCTAAATTTCCCTTTTATTAATACAAAACCTTTCTCTTATAATGGGTAAAAAATTAGAAAAAAAATAGTAAAAAAATCATGAAAGTTATTTTATCTTTTTTATCAGATTTGATAATATTTTCAATTAACCAATTAAAAAATCATGAAAGTTCAAATGATCGTTAAAAATGGACTTATGGATATTTTTGTGATAGTTTTAATTTTAAATATATATTGTTGTAAAAAAAAACTTCTTTCCTATCTTCCCTCCTTTCAAATTTTCTTTTACTCTTCAAAATTTAAACTTTCTTCAAACTCCATTATTTTTTGTGCATCATGCGTTTTAGAAAAAAAAGTATTTTATGAGTGCATAAAATCTTTAATCATGATTGTTGTTAATTATTCATAAAATATCAATTCGAACACACATATTTGGATAACTCTCTCTTCTCCTTCTCATATATAAATTTCTTTGAAATATAGATTAAAAAAATATAATCAAATGAGAAAAATGCTAACTACTCCTCTTTTATGGGGCACTCACGTGTGAATTTATGTTACATACAAAATGTGGACGCACAAATGTATTGATTAGTCGTAAAAATGGGGTAAAAAAGACAGTTGATTGTTTTACATGAAGGGTAATTTTGGGATAAAAAGTTACCAAAAATCTAAAAAGGTCATTAATTCACTCCTATAATTTTTTGGTCATATGTTAACTTGATAGTAGAAAAGTTGACTATTTGTGCTGTTTTCCCA
The DNA here is from genome assembly GCA_003255025.1 of Datisca glomerata. Classification (NCBI taxonomy): domain Eukaryota; kingdom Viridiplantae; phylum Streptophyta; class Magnoliopsida; order Cucurbitales; family Datiscaceae; genus Datisca; species Datisca glomerata. The sequence goes on from QANY01002375.1 coordinate 2,339,462, forward strand.
TAATAATTTTAAATATCATACAAAACAGTTGTCATAAAAAATATAAAAAAAAAACAAATAAAACCGAGGGGTCGAGGGCACGTGTCCTTCCTGGTCTCAAGGTGAATCCGCCCCTAACCCACATGTTATTTTGAGGAATAACGATTAAGATTAAGAAAGGCGCTTAGGGTAAAAAAGTCTGAAATGCTTACCAAATTATTCTCCTAATACATTAAAATTATAATAATAATGGTTTTTGTAGGAAATTAAAATTCATTCCTATGCTAATTACAAACAGTTTACTAGCACAACAATGGAATGGAATGGAATGACTGGTTTCCATTCCTTTCTTTTCTTACATTTCTAAATTCTTTCCTTCCTCAAAATTAGAAGCAAACATGCCCTTAAAGTGTTGATTAACAGTAGAAAATCACAATCATATTCCTTAATTACTTGGATTAAGGGAGCCTCTTGTTCTGAAGTATATGAGAGGTTATGATACATCTGGTTCGTTATTGAAGAAATCGGGCAGATTAGATACACTTGCACTAAAGACAAAAAGTTATTTCTGGTCCATTGAAACTGAGATCAATAGCCCATAGGAAATAAGCAACATTGAGAACTGTAAAAATGATTTACTTTTAAGTTCAACTATAAAAATGACATGAAATTTCTCTTACAAAAATGATCAGAATAAAGTAAACAATTTATTTGCATCCATATTTTTGTAAATAAATTTTTTACTTCAACAACTTTCGACAAGTTTTGCAAACACACAAATGTCTTCCACCTATTTTTGAACGGTGAAGTTGACTTTTGTTGTCATTTTTTCATAAACATAATCCCTTTTGTTGGAAGGGAATCCAAATCCGTACCTTTGGTTTCGGTGTTCCTTTTTCTTTTTATGCAAAGAGCGTTCTTCATTCATCTAATTACTCTTTTGTTTCAACAACTTTTCTTAGTCAAACTAACCCTTCTTAGCTAATAGTTTTTGAAATGTATAACACCCCAAATTCATTCTTTTATTTGTTCAAATGCATTATGAGTTTATTTCATCAAATATAAATATCAATTAAAACTTCATACGTTACATGCATGCCTGCCTTAATTACTGGCTATAATAATGTAGTAATTAATCGTGTTTACCATACATATTTGTTATGTTTGCCATACATGCATGCTATACATACAACTAATTTTCATGACCAAATTATAAGAATCTTTCATTACAAGGAAATTCAATCTCTAAAAATAATTCGATATACCAATTAATGCAAATTTATTACCATTTTTTCCCATTTTTGTTCCTCTGCTTATTTATATAAACCCACGATTGGATGAAGGAAAAAGCAAGTTAACCAACAATGGCGTCTCTTAATCATTTTATCAGTTTTATTTCTATTCTTTTTTTCACCCTTTGGAATACTGCAACCCCTGCAATTTCCTCCAACTTCTCAACGATTCTTGTCTTTGGTGATTCAACAATGGACACAGGCAATAACAACTACATCCACACAGTTTTGAAGGCCAACTTCTTTCCATATGGTCTAGATTTTCCAGGTCACACTGCCACTGGAAGATTTTCTAATGGAAAACTAATACCTGATTTCTTAGCTTCTTTCTTCAAAATAAAAGAACTTGTTCCTCCTTTTCTCGATCCAAATCTTCCGGATGATGATATCAAAACAGGGGTCGTTTTTGCTTCGGCTGGGTCCGGTTACGACGACTTGACTACTGTTGCAACGAAGGTTATCCCTGTGTTGAGTGAAGTTCAACTTTTCAAGGATTATATTGGGAGGCTTAAGGGAATTGTCGGGGAGGAAGAAGCTGAGAAGAGGATCAATGGTGCTTTGGTTCTTATTAGTGCAGGAACCAATGACTTTAATTTGAACTTCTATGACTTACCCACTAGGAGATCGCAGTTCAGCATAAGTGGCTATGAAGATTTTCTGCAGAACAGGTTGCAAACTTTTGTAAAGGTAAAATAAAATAATCAGCATTTACTTATGATATCTTGGAAGCAAACTTCTATGTTACTTTTATAGCAATCGGGATTGCAAACAGTCGAGAAGTTGACCGTCTGATTAGATCTAGATAGCTTATATCTAGGCGACTAAAAAAAGAAATATGATTTTATTTTCAACAAAAAACTTGCATTCGGGCCGTCCAGATTAGAATAGACGCCCCAGATTAATGCAACTGTCCTCTGTCATTCGAAAATGAACTGTAGGACATCATCCTTGCTACACTAACATACTTGGAAAAGAGAGAAGAGGGATGAGAGGAAAGAAAAATGAAAAGAGTTTTCTCTCTTCTCTTCATTTTATCTTTCTCTCTCTTCACAATATGTTACTGTAATATTAACATAGAAATGACATATATTGAACACATTTTAAGCTGTTGTTTATAAATGAATTGATCGTCTTCAGTTTTATTCTGAAAACACAGGAACTATATGATCTCGGATGTCGTAATATGGTGATTGCCGGGGTTCCTCCCATCGGCTGCTTGCCTATCCAAATGAGCCTAAAGTTTGAGAAACCGATTGATCGGAAATGTTTAGAAGATCAAAATTCAGATTCCCGAGCTTATAATCAGAAGCTGGTAGCTCTATTGCCCACAATACAAGCACAACTTCCAGGAAGCAAAATCATCTACTCAGACGTCTACAACCCGGTGATAGACATGATCAATCATCCTCAGACTTATGGTAAGCTATTAACCAACCATTACTCTAACTATGAAAACTTAATTTAAAAGCTGGAAAGAAGAGCTGATAATAGAATGTGTTTGACCACAGGTTTTGTAGAAACAAAGGTCGGATGCTGCGGGACAGGTTTGGTGGAAACTGGACCTTTCTGCAATCTTGCAACCCCAGTTTGTCCAAACACTTCCCAATACATGTTTTGGGATAGCATTCATCCTACTGAAGCAGTCTACAAGTTCCTCTCCGAGAAACTTTTCAATGATCTAAGTTCCAAATTAGCTTAGAGTCAAAAACATTAATTTCATCAAGCAGACATAGTTATTTCTCTAGAACTAATGATTTTGTTTAGTTTTAGTCAGTTCTATGATTTATGATCAAGATTACACGTTAATGCCTCTATTTCCATGTAATCTCTGCTCGTGACACTAGTGAAATTTCTTCCTTTCTTTCCTATTCAAATTCAATATCTTCGAAAGTACCAAGTAAATTGCTTGAAGCAATCCAGATCAAGGCCTTAAGTTATACTAAGATGATGGTAATCAAGTAAGATGTGCAGTAATTTTCCAATCACAAACTGTATTAATAACTTAGAAACATATGTTACAAGGCCTTCAGTAATTTAGAATACAATCATACAACAGAAAGAGGCATTGGCTTACCTTCATCACTTCTGGCCACCAGTTGATCCACTGCTTCCCCGAAACAAATCGTTTATCCACGCCTCAATCTCCTCTATTGTATACTTGATATACCTCTCGGCCCGCTTCCCATTTTCTTGTGCACTCTGATATCTTCCCACGAAATTTTGATATGCAGGCAACAAATTTTTGGCCACAGAGATCCTTAGTTCCTCTCTCAATTGCCCATCAAAGATTATCCATGTAGATTGAGTTTTGCAAATTTCTTCAAAGTACATGTTAAAAGACTTGAGCTTTTCTTTCATGGAGTTTGCAGCACCATTAGAGGCAAACGACCCATTGTCTATCCTCAACAGCCCTAAAGCCTTACTCCATGAGCTCCTGTGATAGTTGGAATGATATTGTCTGATTTTCGCTGTGTGTTTTCTTATCCAATCATCACCTAAAAGCGATTCGAGTTCACTATCTTTTACCTTTTGAACAATGTACCTCGCATTATTCATCAGGAATACATAGCACAAAGCAGAGTCCTCGTATATCTTTGACTTCATCTCCAAATTGCTCTCCAGTAACTCCATAATCCACGCAATTTGGACTGATAAGGAAGACGAGGAGGTTCTGCTGTCGAGCTTTTTGTAGTCCTTGGACGGAATGGTGATCTCCTCAAAAACCTGTTCCAGAGTCCGGCGAGTTCGACTAGCTGCCAACAGATAATTCATCACGTATCGAGTAATTGGGTGGAGGGCTCCACCAGGAACCGGAGTTTTTGCTGGGTCACGGCGGATTAAGTTCTCCAACTCCATAAAAATCCCTTTTATTGCTTCCCCTAACCTTTTCCAAATCGCAATTGCCTCACTTCTGAGGAACGAACAATACTGATCCGTAAACAATAATTCAAAATCAGGCATCAAATCCCTCAAGGTCTCGAACAAGTCGATGATCCTGAAAATTCTCTCCGGCGATCGCGAGCCAATTGCGATTGCATCTGCAAAATTCAACAGCTGAATCATCGAGCCCCTGCAGACTTCCATGAAGGAGAGGTCAGCAGCAGAAGTGAGGCCAGAAAATACACGGTCGCAGAGCCGCCGCTCACTAGGGAAGAGGATCTTGAGTGAAACATTCATGGCTTTCATCCAGCGTTCGATTTCGTCCTCAATTTGCTGCCACGGCAGTTTCTGAACTTCTTCTGTGCTGAAATTTTGCAGCCCTAACCGCGAGAGGCTCTCCTCAAGGAATTCTCTCCTGCAGCTACTATACACGTGAGAACACTCCTTCCCAAAACCTGCGGCCACCATGCGTTTCGCCATTTCATGGAGATCGCTGATTATCCCTGAAGGAAGCGCGTCGATTATTATATCATAATCGGTTATCGGCTGCGCAACGGGGATCTGCTCGTCGTCGCCGTTGACCATAATTCCTCCGCCGATATCTTCATCCTCTTCGCCAACAGAGTCATACGACAAATTACCTGTTGACCCGCCATTCCTGTAAGGGCGACTGAGACCAAACGAGTCTCCACCGCATTCCATCAACGACCTGAACTCATCCTCGACTCGGAACATCGACTGGTGCAACAGATCCTCGGCCCCTGCGAGGCACGCACCGACCGCCTTCTCTCCAGCCATAGGGGTCCAGTCCCTGATAGTTGCTATAAGCTCGTCTATGGCGTCAAGGAAGGCTGAGGAATCTTCGGAGTCAGCCCAGATGGGGCGATCAGAGTTCAGGTATTGGGGAATCTGACGGTGCAGTGCTTTAAGGGCACGGTCCAGTGCAGCGTATGATCTTGGGTCATCTAAGACCGACTTCTCCGACATTTTCTCCCGTGTAAACCTGCCATCGAAGTTGGAAAAGATTTGCAGAATATCATCGGTCATGGACTCATCGTTACCTAGTGTTTTAGCTATGTGCCTCGCTACTTGCAGTAATTTCTCCTCGCCGTTCGCATCCATAGTTGGTAAGTCGTCCGAAGTACTATGAAGTAGAGATAAACATTCAAAGAGAGAGAAGAAAACTAGGGCATAGAAATTTGGAAACTTTATTTTGATTTTGATTTTTCTGAGAGAGAAGCTGAGGAGATGTAGTTGTAATAGTGGGGGATAGTGATGTATTGCAGAAAAGTCTTCTGGTACACGCGGTTTGTAAGCTAATTATAAATAGAAAAAGGAATAGTAATTTAGTTAGACTAAAAATTTAGACAAATTTTTAATTTAGTAATTTCCCAATTATTCATAATGTTTGTCCATCCTTTTATAATTAAAAATTTATAATGTTCGATTCTCATATCACACATTTAAGTAATTTCTCACTATAATTAATTGTACTAACTTGTTTGGTCATTAATCATTCATATAGTTGGTTAATACTTAATTAATTTATCAATAATATAAATTAATGCAGATAGGAGAAGAAACATGGAATTCATTAACTGTCATTCATAAATATTAATAGTTATTAATTGTCTATGTCAATTTTAAATTTATTGTCTACTATTTTTTTTTGAAAATTTCAAAATATACATACCTAATAATTAACTATTTTAAAATATTTATGTATTGACTTGTATAATTATTGTAATTCGCTTTGTATAATTTTTATTTTTCCCTACGTCTTATATATCATTTGTCAGACCACTTTAAACTATTTTATAGATATAATCAATTGTATAGCTTAAATTTATTAAGATAAATACCTTAAAATGTATGAAACAAAAATAAGAGGCGCGAGAAAATGTAAAAAGGAATAAAACGTAATTTTAATAGTTAAAAATATTATTAAAAATATTAAATTTTAAAATAATTATATATATTTGAACCAAACTAATATGTTATATGTTATTTTTGTTTGCACTATCTAACTATCATATGTTTAATACTTTTGACTTTTGAGATATTATTTTAATTAAATTTATAGTTTTTTGGTTATTAAGTTTTAAAAATTAGTAAATGAAAAAATATTGTCATTAGAATTATCAAAATTTTGATAATTCTTATGAAAGTAGTGATTACGTAAAAAGGAAAAAGAGAGGGAAGAAGAAGAAAGGAGAAGCTAACGAAAGTGAAAGCGCACTAATGAATTTACAGAAAAAGAGAGTTGAAAGCGACAGTTCATCGTGGAAAAGGGGATTCAAACTTGGAGAAATGCCTGGTCCAAGAAACTTCTATGAAATGGAGTTTGGACTTTTATTTTGGATCTAGACAAAAGACAAAGCTGATTCATTTGTTGCTATGTCTGCCAACTGCCATAATCTTGGTACACCTCCATATTAATTTTAACGGTCTAGATCAATTTAAATCTAAAACATGAGATGTGAAAATTGATGAATATAAAAAAAAACAAGTATTACTTTTTAAGGGAGTAAATCAGTAACACCCAAAAGTAGATCGACGGCTCAATCCTCTACTGGGTCTATGTGAAGATATATTACTCTCAGCTATGGGTGTTAAAACACATTAAACCAATCTGCCTAAACAATCTAAGCTATTATTTAATGGGTAGTTTAGACACTAGCAATGATTTTATTTGGTTTAATTTTTTGAAAAACTAATTAAATTGATTTGGTTTCAATTTGTTCATATGATAAATCAGTCAAACTAAACCATTAAATAATTGACAAGGAAGATAATTGTTATCTCACTTTTATAAACATAAACTTTTAACATTACTTCAGCCCTATCAATAATTCTTTCTATTCATATCAAATTGTTGATTATTTATTCTATTTGTGTAGTTGTATAACAAAATTGATCATATAACAAAATTGATCATATTTTACTAAGGGAAACTAAACCAACAATTAACAGTTTCGCTTGGATTTGTTTGTCAATATTGTAAAGGGAAAATTCCGCCACTATAGAGTTGTTCATCGGATTATCCTCACGGAATAATTGAGAAAATAATAAGAGAAATAGATGAAGAATAATGGAACCGATAGTCTTACGTGAAAAATCCTTAATGGGAAGAAAAATCACCGGAAGACTTTTGATATTCTATTGTATTCACCTTTTTTTGTTTGTTGTGTTTACATTTACTGTTATTTATAGATACAAATAGAGAATATTCTGAAAGTACAAAATATTTTATTCCTCTAGATTTTTTCAATCAATCTTAACTGAAATATTTAAAGAAGTAATCAGATCCGTTGATTTCATCTGAAGGTTGAAATAGCTTTTCTATGGTGTTTATCTGTCTCTTTTCTGATTAGTTCTTAGCTTATCTCCACGTAACGTGGTAGTCACCTCATCAATATATTCCCTTTGTGAGTAAAAACATGTTTGTTTCTGTTGCTATATAGATGTTTGTTGACCTTGCAGACTTATCCGTTGCTTATGTAAATGTATCCGTTTACTATATAAATATTTTCCCATTCTAAGGTAAATATATTCTCGTTCACCATGTAAAAGGTGTCAGTTATCAATTCAGAATATATTTTCTTTTCTGAATCTTGATGCACGCTCATTCTTAGTGCATGACTGCCTTTGACATTTTATAGAGATAACCTTTTACCTAAGGTGTATATTTATTCATTTACATTTTCCACATGCGCTTTGCGTTTTCTTATGTTGTCACATTGGGAACGCGAAGTGCATTATTTCCATTTTACCTCCATTTCTGATGTTGGCTTACTCTAAAGCTTTTTCCGTTATAGAGTACTTTCACGCTTTCATCTTCATTTTGATTCTATTGATGGTTAATTTGTTCTCATTGCATTGGATTCATTGTAGAAAATTTCTTGCTTTGTTTCCATTGTAGTACAGTCTATTCCCAAGTACTTAGGCTCATTGTAGAACCTTGACCCTAGTTTCCTTTAGAGAGCGATTGCCCACTGTAGTGTAGTCTGTTCATAAGGATTTAGACTTGTTGTAAAACCATGACTTTAATTTCCTTTAGAGAGCCATGACCATGGTTTCCTTTAGAGAACAGTTGTTCATTGTAGTGCAGTCCGTTCCCAAGAAAATCGGTTCATTGTAGAAACATGACCTTGGTTTCCTTTAGAGAATAATTGTTCATTGTAGTGCAGCCCGTTCCCAAGAACTTAGATTCACTAGAGAACCATGGCCACGGTTTCCTTTAGAGAACAAGGGCCCATTGTAGTGCAGCCCGTTCCCAAGACTTAGGTTCATTTTAGAATCATAACCCTAGTTTCCTTTAGAGAACGACTGTCCATTTTAGTGTAACCCGTTCTCAAGGACTTAGGTTCATTGTAGAATCATGATCCTGGTTTCTTTTGGAGAACGATTACACATTATAGTGCAGTCCATTCCCAAGGACTTAGGTTCATTATAGAACCATGAATCTGGTTTCTTTTAAAGAGTCACTGAGCATTGTAGTACAGTCCATTCTCAAAGACTTAGGTTCATTGTAGAACTATGACCCTAGTTTGCTTGAAAACAGGCTCATTGGTTGAGTTTCTTCCGTTTCCTTCGCTACGGGCTCTTTGTTAGAGTTTCTCCTGTTTTCTTATTTAGTTTCTCGTACATTAAGATCTGGAACAAGAATGTTGTGCAGTGACACCATATATAATAAATAATTTAATAAAATGAGTAGATAACGAATATACCGTTTCACAATTTAATCGCAAGGGTTTGGGTTTGATGCCTTGTATCTATCTTTTTCAAAAAAGACTCTTTTGTCTATGATAAATATTAAATGATGGTCTGAATTACTTTCATGATTTGTTGTGAGGACCGTCTCCATTTCAAAACCCAAAGACTTTGTCTTGTAAGTTCATATCAGTTTTACTTTTGAACAGTTTACACGTAATATGCTGTAACTTTCTTTAGGAAGCTCAGAATCTCACTCTATAAAATTATTCAGGAAGTTGACTTCTATTGCTTTCTTACAACATATAACTTTCATGTAACTCTCTTCCAGTTCATACAATTTAATCTCTGAAATTTGACTAATATGCAAAATCTTCTTTTTTGAACAGCTTATATGAAAATCACCACAACTTTTGCTCGGAAGCTCTAAATTACATTTTATAAAAAAAAATTCGGGAAGTTAACTTCTGTATCTTTCCAATGACATATGCTCCACCATGTAGTACAATAAAATTCAAAACATTTTAAAGTTCAATTTGACTGATGTGCACAACCCTTTTTTTCCTGAATGGCCTGTATGAAAACCACCATAACTTTTTATCGAAAGCTCCAAATTGAGTTCCAAAAAATTATTCAAGAAGTAGACTTCCAAATATTTCAAATGGTATGATTCATGTAATTCATTTCCAGCTGGTGCAGTTTAATAATTAGAGTTGACTAATGTTCGTAATTTGTATCACATGATTTTCGCATCAGAGGGCATCCTTGTCCTGATTTCAAGATCGTTGTTTTGATTTAAAGCTCGCCGTGTTTATTTACTGTCGCAACGTGCGTGCGACGCGGAACGGCGATTAAAAAATTCATTTTTTGAAGGAAAAAAGAAATTTGGAGTCGCCACCAATCATTTTAGGGTGTGATTGGTCACCCAATTTTAAGATGAAAATTTTTAGTCTACGAAAACTCAAAATTGGTTCGGGAGTCGTTTGTGTGTGGGGAAGGTATTAGCACCCCACAACACTCATTATAAAATGGTTACCAAATTTAATCAAATGCTATCCAATTTTTTATTTTAAGGCAAAGGTTAAAGATATTCATTTTTGAATGTCCCATTTGATGCATTTTGTATCATAGAAATGAACAAAATAAATTACTTTTAATGGGTGGTTCAAAAACCTTTGAAAAATTATTTTTTTGTATGCTTTTATCTTTTTAAATCAAAACATTATTAGAGTTATTCTCGGTATCCCAAGAATAACTCATCACCTCAGTAGTTCGAGAAGTTTGGTATCCCAAAAATCTCAAAGTCCATTGTCGGCTTTTTTAGTGAAAATTAAATAATAGAAGTAACAAATTTAAATCTAATTATTAAAATTATAATCCACACATACATTAACATTAATTATAATAATAAGGGAATAATGCAAGAATCTCATTATCAGTATGACGATGCAAGAATGCTAAATAAATAAACATGTAAAGGAAATAAATGTTAATAATTATAACAAAAGGGAAGTAAAAAAAATAGAGATAAGTTATAGGATTTCAAATTATAGAAAACATAAAATGTTGAGATTATGTAAAAAACATGCATAAAAAACAATAATGCAAGAATAAAGTAAAAACCATATTATGTAATAAATGAAAGAAAACAAAATTAAAAAAAATATATAAATATATATATATNTTTTTTTTTACTATTTAGTCTACTAATTACCATTTTTCTTTCCTTCTCTCATTAGTCATTGCTAATCAAATAGCAAAGGGGGTGATCATTGATGATAATTAGTTCAAACAAATGTCACAAAATGATGAACATAATATTTTAAAAAGAAAAGACTTGTAGGAAAATTAAAAATTTCACAACTTAGATATTTACATAATCTCGTATAGAGGTTTTACTCTCTATTTTATGTATTGTTATGTGTGATAAATTATCCTAGGGGATCTTTTAATTGAAAAGGAAATGGACCCGGCGCTGACACCAGGCTTCGACCTCGACTCAATTCGGGTTCGATTTAACCATATTAATTGAAAAGGAAATGGACCCGGCGCTGACACCGGGCTTCGACCTTGACTCAATTCGGGTTCAATTTAACCATATTAATTGAAAAGAAAATTGACCCGGCGCTGACTCCGGGCTTCGACCTCGACTCAATTCGAGTTCAATTTAACCAAATTAATTGAAAAGGAAATGGACCCGGCGCTGACACCGGGCTTCGACCTCGACTTAATTCGGGTTTGATTTAACCATATTAATTGAAATGGACCAGGTGCTGATGCCGGACTTCGACCTCAACTCAATGCGGGTTCGATTTAACCATATTAATTGATGTTAAAGTTGACTTATACAAGTCTCATGACAACAAAAGCTAGATTAATGCATGCTTTAAATGTTGGAAAGTCATGTGTGAATCTCAAAAGAATATCATTAAGTGATTCATGCACCTGAATTTGTCAGAACAACTAATGTGGTGTACGTCTATGCATTGTAATTCTTGAACATAAATGTAAAGTAGTGATTTTGAATGCATGCATGTTATGCATGATTGTGAACTTTTATAAGAAAATTATATGATGATTTTTAGCCATATCCAACAATCTTTAGAACAATCACTTGGTCTAGGATCATGGACTCGCAATGAAGTATTGAGCATATTTTTAGGAAAATGATACATCCTTATTTATTAGTTTATGCCCCAGTATTTGGCTCCATGTGAGTGGTGAATAATTTCTCTGCTTCTCTTCTGTACTTCTAATTGGGTAATCCTCCAATTGCGCTTTAGCTTTTATCATGCGCATATTGACCTTCCTCATGATGACTTTTTAGATTTTACTTTGCAATCAGATCACTTTTCTTAGTTCCAATTTTTTTTCAATTGGCTTTCAACTAACCAAGTTTATTCTTCTGAGTTATTTCAAGAGTAATTAATGATATCTTAGAACTGAGAGGAATAAGAAATAATGAAAATAAAGAGAAGATGAAGTATATGTATTTGTCAACTGGGACAGAAAGAAGAAAAAAAAAGGCTCTTCATTGATGATGAACAGTGTTTACAAATGATGGTTTGGAAAAAGAAAAGAAAAGAAAAAAAATGTAAGAAGAATTTCTCGAGTATTTGAGACAGCTTTAACATTTTTTAACTTCATTTTCCCATACTTAGAGTGGTCAAACGAAGTACTTCTTGACTGCATCAGAATTAACCGTGTGCGGTAAATCATCTCCATCCATGTTTGTTAGCATGAAAGCTCCTCCCGAGAAAACCTTCTTGACAATGAAAGGTCCCTCATAATTTGGGGTCCACTTCCCTCGGTGATTCTTTTGATATTGGAGTATCTTTTTTAACACCAACTCTCCTTCTCGAAAACATCGGGGACACAATTTTTTGTCATATGCGTGCATCATTTTTCTTTGATATAATTGCCCTCTACATAATGCAGTCAATCTTTTTTCCTCGATGAAATTCAATTGCTCATGTCCTGTCTGTACCCACTTTGCTTCTTCTAATTTCACCTCCATTAAGACTCTGAGGGAGGGAATTTCCACCTCAATTGGAAGGACCGCTTCCATGCCATATACCAAAGAGAATGGCGTTACCCCAGTTGATGTTCGGACTGATGTGCGGTACCCATGCAGTGCAAACGGGAGCATCTCATGCCAATCTTTATAAACCTCCGTCATCTTCTCTATGATCTTTTTTATGTTCTTATTGGCTGCTTCCACTGCTCCGTTCATTTTCGGACGATAAGGAGACGAATTATTATGCTTAATTTTGAATTGCTCATATAATTCTTTAATCATCTTGTTATTTAAATTGGTCCCATTATCTGTGATGAAATTCAATTGCTCATATCGTGTCTGTACCCACTCTGCTTCTTCTAATTTCTCCTCCATTAAGACTCTGAGGGAGAGAATTTCCACCTCAATTGGAAGGATCGCTTCCATGCCATATACCAAAGAGAATGGCGTTGCCCCAGTTGATGTTCGGACTGATGTGCGGTACCCATGCAGTGCAAACGGGAGCATCTTATGCCAATCTTTATAAACCTCCGTCATCTTCTCTATGATCCTTTTTGTGTTCTTATTGGCTACTTCCACTGCTCCGTTCATTTTCGGACGATAAGGGGATGAATTATGATGCATAATTTTGAATTGGTCACATAATTCTTTTATCATCTTGTTATTTAAATTTTTCCCATTATCTGTGATGATCCTTCTAGGTAGACCATATCGACAAATTATCTCCTTTTTAATAAACTTAACAACCGCACTTCTGGTTACACTTGAATAAGAACTTGCCTCCACCCATTTGGTAAAATAATCTATAGATACCAAAATGAAACGATGCCCGTTAGAGGCTTTGGGTGTGATGGGCCCAATGACGTCTATGCCCCACATAGAGAACGGCCAAGGCGCGGCCATTACATGTAAAGGGGATGCGGGTACGTGAATTTTATCCGCATAAATTTGACATTTATGACATTTCCTAGCGTACTTGATGCATTTAGATTCTAGAGTTAACCAATAATATCCTGCTCTCAAGATTTGTTTGGCCATCATATATCCATTAGCATGAACTCCACAAATTCCTTCATGAACCTCCTCTATGATTTGATTCGCTTCCCTTGCATCAACACATCTTAAGAGCACCATATCATGGTTTCTTTTGTAGAGTATTTCATCATTCAAGAAGAAACACATGGGCAATCTTCGTGCGTTTATCATTCTCAGAAGCTTTGGATGGATATTCTCCATTCTTTATATACTTTTTAATGTCGTAATACCAAGGTCTTGTGTCTGGCTCTTCTTCAATGCTCATACAGTGAGCAGGAAAATCTCGCTTCTAAATTTTTATGGGTTGAACTTCTTCCTTAAAGTCTACGGCAAACATGGACGCTAGAGTTGCCAGCGCATCTGCGATTTGATTATTCTCTCTGGGTATATGGTCCAATGAGATCACTTCAAAAGTTCAACTTAACTTAGTGACATGTTTTTTATAAGGTATTAGCTTAGAGTCTCTAGCTTCCCATTCTCCGTTTAGTTGTCGTATCACCAATAGCGAAACTTCATACACTCGAAGCTTCTTTATCTTCATATCACAAGCTGCTTGAATTCCCATGGAACATGCCTCATATTCTGCCACATTATTTCTACAGTCAAAGCATAATTTTGCCGTGAATGGAAAAAAATTTCCTTTAGGTGATATAAGGATTGCCCCAATTCCATATCCTACATCATCAGATGCACCATCAAATAACATTGTCCACAATTATGGGTCTGCAGATTCTTCTTCATTTTTGAATATGACTGAAACACTCTCATTAGGGAAATCAAACTTCATAGGCTCATAATCTTGCATTGGTTGATCTGCTAGATAATCAGCAAGTACGCTTCCTTTTATTGACTTCCTCGTGACATAGACAATATCATATTCTATGAGTAATATTTTCCATTTAGCAATCCGTCCAGAAAGTGACGGCTTTTCAAAGATATACTTGATAGGGTCCATCTTTGCAATTAACCAAGTGGTGTGGTATAACATGTATTGTCTAAGCCGATGAGCAACCCAGGCCAATGCACAACACGTTTCTTCAACATCGAATAATTAGCCTCATAATTTGTGAACCTTTTGCTTAAATAGTATATTGCTTGTTCTTTCCTTCCAGAAGCGTCATGCTGACCAAGTACGCAACCCATGGATTTTTCTGTTACTGTCAGATACAAAATGAGTAGACGCCCTGGAGTTGGAGGAACAAGTATATGCGGATTTTACAAGTATTGCTTGATCTTCTCAAAAGCGATTTGACAATCATCATTCCATCATTCTGTATCACTTTTACGGAGAAGTTTAAAGATAGGTTCACAAGTTGCAGTTAGCTATGAGATGAAACGGGCTATGTAATTTAATTCCCCCAAAAAACGTATAACTTCGTTTTGAGTTTGAGGTGGTGGCATATCAATGATGGCTCGAACCTTATCAGGGTCAACTTTTATTCCTTCCTTGCTCACGACAAAACCAAGTAGTTTCCCTGAAGACGTTGCGAATGTACATTTTGTCGGGTTAAGCTTTAACTGGAACTTTCTCAATTGTCTAAATAGTTTTCGTAGAGTGACTGTATGATCTTCCCCTTGACATGATTTGGAAATCATATCATCAACGTACACTTCGATTTCTTTATGCATCATATCATGAAACAATGCTACCATTGCCCGCTGGTAAGTTGCCCCTGCATTCTTCAGACCAAATGGCATAACCTTATAACAAAATGTACCCCACAAAGTTATAAAAGTCATCTTTTCATGGTCTTCAGGAGCCATTTTGATTTGGTTATACCCTGAAAAACCATCCATGAAAGAGAAGGTTGAATGTCATGCAGTGTTCTCTACTAAGACATCGATATGGGGCAATGGAAAATTATCCTTGGGGCTTGCCCAATTTAAATCTCTATAATCGACGCACACCCTTACTTTCCCATTTTTCTTCAGCACTGGGACTATGTTAGCAACCCATTTAGGATATTTTGCTACTTCTAGAAAACCCGCATCTACTTACTTTTTAACTTCTCCACCGTAATGTCATGACAGACATATGCTTTATTCAAAACCTTCAATAATGCTTAGCGATGTGGCTCAGAATTCAGAAAGAGTGACAGTAAAGATATGTGAACAGGTAAGCGATTAAGTTGTTCAATCACCTTATACTCGCTTTGCTTGATGAGCTTCAAAAATTCACATACTTCTTCTTCAGACACTGCTCTTTCTTTCTCCGTACCTCTTATTATATCTGGGTCTATCACTTGGCCGCCATGCATTCTCCTTGGAATTATGACCATTGTCGCCTTCTTTGGCCTTCCCTTTCCTTTTCCTTTCAAACACATCGCTTTTATCCGTTTTCAAAACTTCTAGCGTGTAGCATCTGCCACTCCTCGTCATCCCACCTACTCCCAAAATATTAGTTATGGGGAGATCGAGGTCAGACGGATTTAGCTCTTGAGTTTTCTCGTTACTGCTTGTAATAACCTCATATCCGTACATCCATGGTACTGCTCTTGAATCTTTGTAAGCGAACACACCCGGTATTTGAATGGTGATAGGCATCGGAGCATAAGACGTAGTGGTGTGAGTTGACTTTTCCTGGTAATGTATTGTGAGAAGTTTTGGGATATAGGATGACATTTCATGAGGACTAAAGAGTCATCTTCTTGGTATTCCCTTTCTCCTTTATGACTAATTGTAAGTATATTTGCATCCAACAACTTTTGCACTTCTTTTTTAAAATCAACACACTCCTCAATTGTATGCCACATCACCTTCTTATGAAACAAACAATCGTAGTCATGCATAGGCTTCCTAGAAACGCATTCATCCTCTGAGCGTGTTGGGTAGGTGTACCCTGCTCTTAAAAGAAGATGGAAAAGTGTTTCCATTGACGTGCTCACATTTTCCATGTCCCTCTTTCCATATGAAAAATATTCCTCAATTGCATTCATGATAGGATTCCCATGATTTGGTAGAGGGTTAGAATTGATATATGGATTCCCATTAGCCTTTTTGAAATTCAACCATCCAGCCTTGATCAGTGCCTGTACTCTACCTTTTAATGTCGTGCAATTCTCAGTCAAATGTCCCACTACCGCAGCATGATACTCACAACGAGCAGTCGGATCATACCACATTGGGTATGGTGGTTGTAGAGGTTCATAAGGAATTGGCACCAATTGATTATTCCATATCAATTGAGGTAAGAGTTCTGTATATGACATGGGGATTGGATCATATTGGATAAAACGTTGATTATTTCTATTTCCCCTCAGAGGCTGATCAGCCTGACCAATATTTTCCTGGTGAGCCGGTCGTCTGAAACTGGGTCTTGGATTATTTTGAAATATTGATTGTTGAGAGTGATAATTGTACAGAATTTGTGAGGTATTAGCCACATATGATGTCGTAGACTTGGGTCCTTCCCCATACTTTGAAAATCCTGATCCCGGGTTCACAGCTTGTGATAGGTACCCAGAATTGATCATCTGCACATCCCCTTCTTTTCACTTCAATGGAGGCCCCTTTTTACTGACAATGTATCTGATATGATTTCCAAAATTCTTCCATTCTTTATCCCATACTCAATCCTTTCACCGATCACTATGATGTCAGAGAAGTTGTTTGAAGCGTTTCCAATCATTCTGTCATAGAATGGAGGTCTCAAGGTGTTAATAAACATTCCAGCCATCTCCTTGTCTGACAATGGGGAGAGTACCTGAGTAGCTAATTCCCTCCACCTTTGTGCATATTCTTTAAAGCCTTCTGTAGGTTTTTTCTCCATCCTTTGTAAGTGCAAACGATCAGGGGCTATGTCTATGTTGTACTTATATTGTCTTAAAAAAGCATCTGCTAGATCT
Organism: Datisca glomerata; assembly: GCA_003255025.1. NCBI lineage: Eukaryota > Viridiplantae > Streptophyta > Magnoliopsida > Cucurbitales > Datiscaceae > Datisca > Datisca glomerata. Next base: position 2,356,723 of record QANY01002375.1, read on the forward strand.
TTCCACCTCTGAATATGTTGGTTATCCAATTGGATATACCAACGAGATGCGGCCCCTATCAGGCTATCTTGAAAGAAATGAATCAGCAGTTTATCATCATTTGCACAAGCAGCCATTTTTCTGCAGTACATAACAAGGTGACTTCTGGGGCACGTACTACCATCATATTTTTCAAACTCAGGTAGTTTGAATTTATGTGGGATGTTCACATCAGGGACCAAACATAATTGGGTGGCATCAATGGTACCGTATACATCAGATCCTTCAATAACACGTAATCTCTCCTCCAGAAAGTCCAATTTATCTTTCGATCGTGGGTCATTTCTTGGCTTGGTAATAGGCTTCTGCATCTTTGGGTCATCAACATCGGTTATGATTGGCTCATTAACGAGTTCGCCTTGTGGATTGAAAGCTTGGTTGTGACCACATGCCATCGCGGATGGGTTGTACCCAGTTTTCCCCGTCTGTATTTTTTCCTGGACATTTGGAAATGGATGATGCTGGATATTTATTGGTGATGAAGCATGCTGAAACTGGTCAAACTGATGACGTTGATAGGTTAGAGTGAACCCAGGAGGGTAAAGTGGAGTATCGTTTGGCAGTTGATTTTGTGATGATTGAGCCTCTTGCGAATTTTCAAAACAGGTCTTTCCCTTACTTGCGGCGAGGAGTTCGAGGACTTTAGCCATTTGCTCTTTTAGCTCCCTAATCTCTTCCTTCATTTCCTCTCGTGATTGTTCTCTTTCTTGCTCGTCCATGACCCTAACTTGAGCTCGAGTTCGATAGAAATGTCGAAGTTGTCGGGCTATCTTTGGAAAATTTCTTTAAAATAAAAATAAAGCAATGAGATGTAGATTTTTGCTAATAAAAAGAAGAAATAGTAAGAGTAAACTTATGCATGAGAAATGATACTGCGCAAAGTGAAAGTTCTAAAGTAATCAATTTCATTCAATTAGTAGAGCCATCCACTACATTTGAGTATGTATAAGTCAATTACATTACTTCATAACATGAGTTCATACAAAACGACCAAAATGACCCAAATCCCGGTTGACTTCTTCCAAAAATTTAGACAAGTTCTCCCCATTAGGATGGATGGGCAAGACATTTCTCTTCAAAAATGAAGCTTGTTCAGCCAAATTGCCTGCTCTTACAGCCATGCCTTTAAGCCATTCCACAGCCTGCCCAGATTGTTGTCGAATCGAGTTGTACTCTTGTTGTAGCAGCTGATAATCATATTTCAGTATATCAACATTAGCGTCATTGTTTCTTGCCAACCTTTCTGCCACGTTCTGATAAACTCTAACTTGGTGCTTAAGGCTTGCGATGACTTTCAATAATTCTTTAGAATCATTTGTTGACTCAGTCTTTTTAACTTTCTGATTCTCTAAATCAACTTGCAAATTATCAATGATTCGTCGTAAGGCGTCATATTGCTCTTCTAACTCGACGATGTATGCATTTTTCTTATCAACAGTTCCCTTCACCTCTTCTAAAATTTCTCGTACCAGTTTATTTTCCCTCTCTAACTTCACGATTTGATTCTCTTGTTCGTAGATTACCCTCGCAAGTTCTTATTGTCTTCTGCCATCTTTCTAATTTTGTTGCCCAATTGGCGAGTGTCAGTTCCCAACTCTGAGTTTTTTCGCTTTAGATACGTCTGATCCTCAACCTTATTTCTTAACTCTTTGAGTTGTTCTTCAGCTTCGATTCTGTGTTTCTCAGACAAATTCGCCTCGACTCCCAGTCGTCTGTTTTCTTCCAAAAGGGCTAGAACTTTTTGACGCTCCTCATATAACTCATCTAGCTCCTCCTTTTTAGCAATCTTTTGATGAACTTCCAGTAATTTGGCTGATGGTACATCCTCAATTGGTAAGGCAATAATTATTTTGTTTCTACTCTCAAGCCATGCTTCATACTCCTTTGTGCAGTTCATGCGATTCTTTTCATTTCGCATCCTTCTTGTTATTTTCCAAGCTCCAATCAGCCGCTGTAGTTTTTGTTCAATTTCTTGAGAATCGTAACTAACCTCAATATCCTTCAATGCATGCGTGGTGGGGACAAATTGTCTCATGTATAATTGATGGAGTGCCATTAGCGGAGTATAACTGGTACAACCCCATGGTCCCGGGAGCGGAACCCATTGAAAATCACCACATCTGTAGATCATTGGTGTTAACGGCATCCAATGAGCTTTCCAAATAACATCATCATCTTTCAACTTGGATAGGTATAAGAGTCAAGCCCTTTTTTTGAGAAACTGCGGATTCCATTTGGCCATTCCAAATTCTGCAATAGGGATCCTCGTCTTCATCCATGGACTTGAGAACTTAACTTGAGGACACTTGAAATCTAGCGGACATCTTAGATGGCTGAGAATCCAAATACACAAAAGAGTTGAGGAGTCGATGAACTTTCCTTTTCCAGACACTCGGATGTGATTCAAAGAACGGTTAGTCTCAGCGAGAATTGAGATAACAGGGTTAACACCATGTTCGACTTGAAGGAACATTTTTATCACTTTATCATCCATATAACCTTGGATCTTTGGAAATAACACGGTGCCATAAATACACAGAGCATAAAGAGTCATGCCTTTATCCTCCTTCAAGAAATTCTGGGTGAGATCTAGGAGGTAATCTAACGGCACACACTCATTTTCCCCTTTAATTTTCAAAATTTTCTCAATCTCAGACGCATGGACAGTACCCAAGAGCTTAGACAAAGCTCTCTTCAACGTGAGCTTTTTGTCATAGTTATAAACTTTGTCGGCATTTTGCAACGGGACATTCAGTAGTGCTTGATATTCTTCAATTGTGAGAGTAAGATCAATTATTCCGAAGGTGAAACATCTATAATGAGGGTCCCAGAAATGCATTAAAGCTTCAAGGACGGGAACATTGACTACAATATACAATAGATAAGCTATGTGACCATATTTTCCGACAAACAAACTTTTCTGCTCTAATGAAAAATAGTCTCAGATCTTCTTCAACCTCTCCAAGTCAATGCGTGAGAACTTTATCTTAGTGATTGATGATAGAAGAACAACGTCTTCCTTTTTCAGACAATCTCCTTTATGTTTCTGCGATTTCTCTGACCATTGGGCTACCGTAACTTGATTTTCTATCACACTCGAAGTGGGAGTCATGGTCTCTAAAATACGAATGAATTGAATACTTCTTTACAATCCCATTACGCAGTATGATGCATGTATGCAAAATAGAAAGATGAAGTTAGAAGAAAAACAATGAAGAGAAGACATGTTTAAGTGACACAAGACATATATACATGCACAAAATTTATTATGATTTCAGCAGAAATCTAACGTTGGTCATGATGTGGGCTCTAAAAACATAATACATGTGTGGTGGGGCTCTAAAAATCTCTTAATAGGCTCCCAGGTTGTCCATACTGTTATCTGAATAGAGTAACAGGGGCCCCCAAATGGTATTCTGAAAGGGTCGACCTGAGTGAGAACTTTCATGAGCCTGCACGGAAACCTCAATTCCACGAAGGCATTCCACTACTCATTTTCGCTAATCCTAAAGGGGAAAGCCCAGGTATGGGGCTAGTATGTGTGTGAATATTAGGAATTATGCAAACAAACATACATCTAAAAACAAACTTTGTACAACTATAAGCATGAAAAAGAAAAATAATGAATCAAATACACAAACAAAGAGCCATACAAGAAGGACAGCATGTGATAAATTTGTAGCTTGACTCTCTATCGATCTAAAAATAGTTAGACCGATAACTCCCCAGTGGAGTCGCCAAGTTGTCACAACATGCGTGCGACGCGGAGCGGCGATTAAAAAATTCATTTTTTTGAAGGAAAAAGAAATTTCAATTCGCCACTAATCATTTTAGGGTGTGATTGGTCACCCAATTTTAAGATGGAAATTTTTTGTCTAGGAAAACTCAAAGTTGGTTCGGGAGTCGTTTGTGTGTGGGGAATGTATTAGCACCCCACAACACCCATTATAAAATGGTTATCAAATTTAATCAAATGCTATCCAATTTTTTATTTTAAGGCAAACGTTAAAGATATTCATTTTTGAATGTCCCATTTGATGCATTTTGTATCATAGAAATGAACAAAATAAATTACTTTTAATGGGTGGTTCAAAGACCATTGAAAAATTATTTTTTTGTATTCTTATATCTTTTTAAATCAAAGCATTATTAGAGTTATTCTCGATATCCCAAGAATAACTCCTCACCTCAGTAGTTCGAGAGGTTTGGTATCCCAAAAATCTCAAAGTCCATCGTCGGCTTTTTTAGTGAAAATTAAATAATAGAAGTAACAAATTTAAATCTAATTGTTAAAATTATAATTCACACATACATGAACATTAATTATAATAATAAGGGAATAATGCAAGAATCGCATTATAAGCATGACCATGCAAGAATGCTAAATAAATAAACATGTAAAGGAAATAAATGTTAATAATTACAATAAAAGGGAAGTAAAAAAATAGAGATAAGTTATAGGATGTCAAATTATAGAAAACATAAAATGTTGAGATTATGTAAAACATGCATAAAAAACAATAATGCAAGAATACAGTAAAAACCATATTATGTAATAAATGAAAGAAAAAAATTTAAATATATATATATATATATAAATGCAGCTCTTGCTGCAACAGAGGAAAAGCTTCGTCTGTTGCACCTTTTTTTTTTCTTTTTTATATAATATAATATGTTATAATATAATAGTAATAATATTATTATTATTAAATAAATAAATAAATAAATTGAAAAAAATGATGAAAAATAAATAATATATTTTTTAACATAAATGTCTGTTGCTAATCAAATAGCAAAGGGGATGATCATGTATGGTAATTAGTTCAAACAAATGTCACAGAAATGGTGACATAATATTTTAAAAAGAAAAGACTTGTAGGAAAATTAAAAATTTCACAACTTAGATATTTGCATAATCTTGTATAGAGGTTTTACTCTCTATTTTATGCATTGTTATGTGTGAAAAATTATCCTAGAGGATCTTTGCATCAAATGTACACTTTCAACCCATTAAAAGGGTTGATTCACATTTGATTAATTTTTCCACCCCTCAAAAGCTTTATCATCATCCTCATTAATTGAGTTGATGACAAAAACATCTCAATATCCAACTTGTAAAGAAATCATCAAAGCTTGAAATTAAAATGTTAAGATTTAAATTAGGAGAAATGATAAAGAATGAACAATCCACTTATGTAAAAAAAACAAAAGATATTAACTACATTCATATGAAAAAGAGAGATGAACAAAATATATTATGAGCAAATATACCAAACAATTAAGCTACCTTGAGAAAAAGAATAGAAGAAGATGAAGATAATAGAAGTGTAGAACATCTTCCTCTCTCTAAAATCACCTCTTTCTCACTCCAACCCCTCTCTTTCTCACTCTAAAAAAATGACTTCCCTTTTTTTACTCTAAAGAGATCTCCCCTTAAGTGAAGACTTCATTCCTATTTATAGACAAAATAAGGGTTTGCCTTTCTTACTTTTAGTCTTTTTTTTCAATTTTTATTTTTTAATCTTTTTTTTAATTTTTACTTTTTAGTCCTTGGACTACTTTTCTTATTTTAGTATTGAATTAGTTTTCAAATTATACATATAGTCTTGGATTATTATATGAGCCAAAATATAAAACATGTATATTTCATATATTAAACCGGATAAAATACGGTATCTACATTTACAATTTCAAAACCTCCATCATGGAGGTGTTTCATGTTTGTGAGAACCATGTACAACATTGTCGCTATGATTCTCGTTTGTACTCATAAATTTCTGTTCAGGTTTTTCTATTGCTACAAGCCGTCCATTTTTGTTGTATTGAAAGTTGAACTCTCTATTGAGGGCCTTCAAAGGGTCTCTGTTTATTTTTTGTTCCCTTTATGCCCAAACTGTCAGCTTGATTCCCGTTTAGAAGCATCATACTAACGTGTGTGTCTCCCATTTTCTAAGCAACTTCGATTTAATATTTAGAGGAAGTGATCGGACATTATTTTGCGAGTTGGTCGCCTACGTTTCATCGCATATGCATCTTTTATTTTCCTGCACTTTAACATATAGAACAGGAAAAGAGATAATCTCTGAAAATACAAAGACTATCATCAAGATAAATTTTATGTTTTCATTCATCTATCATGAATTGTTTTAATCTTATTGTTTGAGATAAGTTTAAATTTAAGGTTTAATTTAGAATTAAAAATTTTGATTTGATTCAGAATTTAAAATTTGATTCAAAATTTAAATATTGATTTAAAATCAAAATTTGATTTAGAATTCAAATTCAAAATTTGATTTAGAATTCAAACTCAGAATTTGATTTAGAATTTAAATTCGAAATAAACTTATCATGACAAATTTTTAGATAAGATATTTTGCTATTCATATAATTTAAACTTTTAACATCTATTTTTTAAAAATTTGTTTAGCAAAACCTTTCAAATTTTCTATTTTATCTATTTGTGCTCTCTTTTTTTTTGTTAACTAAATTTTATTTATTGTTTATTTTGCTATTCATATGCTAATAATAATGTTAATTGAATGTACAAGGAACAACCTTACTAAATTCTTTGACACTGCCATTGAGATCTAACTTTGATGCCCCCAGTAATTACTCTGAATTCTTCTTCTTCTTTTTCTTCAAGTTCCATAAATTTGTAATACTATCATTGAGATTTTGATGCCCCCACTTCGATATTTTTCAAATTTGTTTTCTATTCTTCAAATCTCATATCTCGAATGTGTTCTTTGTCTTGTGGAGAATAATGGAGTCGATTGTCTTTTAGAGAACTTGATTTTTCAAATCTCAAAAATTTCGTGTTAGAAAAGTAACAAGAGATATGAGAATCGTGTGCGTTATTTCACTCTTGACAGACGCACCAAATGTAAAAGGGAAAAATTTGTGACTGTAAAGTTGGCCGTTGGATTATCCTCATGGAATGAGGAGAAAATAATAAGATAAATAGATAAAAAATAATGGACACGATAGTTTACGTGAAAAATATTTAATGAGAAGAAAAATCACATGAAAACTTTTGATATTTTGTTGTATTCACACTTTTGTTGTGTTTACATATGCTGCTATTTATATATACAAATAGAGAATATTCTAAGAGTATGAAATATTTTATTCACCTAGATTTCTTCAATCAACTGAAATATTTGGAGAAGTAATCAGTTCCGTTGATTCCATCTGAAGGTTGCGATTGCTTTTCTATGGTGTTTATCTGTGTCTCTTTTCTGATTGCTTCTCAACTTATCTTTAGTCGACGTGGCAGCCAATCATCAATATATTTTCACTGAGTAAAAATATGCCCGCTTTACTGCTATATAGATGTTTGTTGACCTTGCAAACTTATCCACTGCTTGTGTAAATGTGTCTATTTACTATATAAATGTTTTTCCGTTCTGAGGTAAATATCTTTTCATTCACCGTGTAAAGGTGTTCGTTATCAATTCTGAATATATTTTCGTTTCTGATTCTTGATGCGTGCCCATTCTTAGTGCATGGTCGCCCTTGACCTTTTCTGGAGATAACCTTTTTGCCTAAGGTGTGTATTTATTCTTTTACAAATATAAGTAGTTTGGTTTGAGTCACTTGATCACGAAACCGACTATATTGATTTAACTAAAAAATCATTTATTTTCAAATGAAAATGTCCAATGAACAATCTTATTCACAGCTTGAGATATTGAAAAATATAATATGTTCTTCAAAAATTATATAGTCAATCGATCACTTTTTGATATAAATTTTTTCCTTAACAAATTTATAACCCCACGGAGATCAGAGAACAATACTATTTAACGTTTGAACTCACGATCTCATAATTTATACATAAGAACTTCATCATTATGCATAAAGTTTAATATATGTCCTTTATTTTGTTAATTGTAAAAATGATCGTTTGTACTATTTTAATATATACTATTCATCATTATGCATAAAGTTTAATATATGTCCTCTATCGTTGCATATAAGCCTCCTTTCAAATTTGAATGACTTAAATCTAACTAACTAAAAAGTAATCTTGTCAAGGGAGTTCTGGGTGATCTTCTCCAGCAAGGCTTCACATTCCCCTCATGTTTTTTTTTTCATTTTCTCTTTTTGTAGATGTTCGTTTCTTTCAAGATCAAAATCTATAATGATGATTACCTCACTTTTGAGGGGTTTTGGTTTTTTTTGGTGTTTCACAAAGACTGTTCAATATGGACATTTTATGTCTCCTTATCACGATTTTCACAATGGATTGATCGGTAGAAGAATCTCCATGCACTTCCATTCAAAAAGTCATTGGAGAAGACAAATGTTTATTTTGTAGTTCTTTTCTTTATGTCATTTTTTATTTATTGTTTGTTTTGCTTGAAAAGATTTTCTCTTGCATAAGGAATGTTTTAGAACTTGGCACTATTACTGATTATGTTGTTCTTAGTTGTCATAGTTTCTTTTAATGATCAAGAATCTTATTTTTCTTAAAAAAAATCCAACTAACTAAATAAAACACTTGAAATAGAGTTTATGTCATTTAACTATTCTAAGAATGTATTATAGTTTTATTACCAGTTTTAAAATAATTAAGTCTATAACCATTTTGGTTGGAACATAATTTGCTCTTCTCATTATACCCTTTTTGAAACAATTAATATTTATGATGAATAATAAGTAAAATCTTTATATTTTGAAAAATTAATAAGTCTAATTGATAAAAATAATATTTTTTATTTAACGTCAATTATTGCAATGAATTTATTTTAAGAAATCAATATTTATATCCATTAACATTTAAAATCATTTATTGCTCGAATTTTTCATATATCGCACCAATTTGTCTGCAGTATTCTATTAATTTTTTAAATCTGTCATATCTTTTGCAGATTTTTAAAGATGGAAAGGTCTTTAAGTTTAGGAAAAAATTTGTGATTTTTAGAAATTATGGAAGATTTTTTATAGGTCCAAATAGAAAATTTATATTTTAGATACAAGATAATTAAAAAATTTATTTATAATTAAATATAATGCGCCCATCCTTTTAATTTTTTAAGACCTAAAACGGATAAATATCTCCGATAATTTAAAATTTAAAAATTATTTAATTTAGTTATTAATCAGGATGAGATGGACTATAAATGTAATTGATTTGTATTCTTATAAACTTTTATAGAAATGATTATTCTGCTAATATTAATAATATTGATTATTTTAAATGACATATTGTTTGGCTTAGAAATCTCAGCTAATGCATTGGGCCAAAACTCACATATATCTCAGATGACAGTCTGAACAAAATTTACGTCCCTATTGAATTAGTGTGCAAGTATTAACATCTGAATTCTAATCGAGAAAATGATGTTAAGGAGTAGGGAACGAATCTCCTTAGGAATCCTGACTACTACTAAAACAATGAATTTGAATGATTAAGTAGAGTGCAATGAAGCAAACGAGAAAAGAAAACGATAACTTTTTATTAAAATATTAAAAAGTAAAATGACAAAGTTAGGGATCACATCTAAGTTTACTGGATGATAAATGAAAAATAAAAAACTTAAAGCTAAAACTAAACTAAGGAAAGAAATATAAATTGATTGTAAAAAACATTAGAGCAAAAACTGAAGGTCTCACGTTAGAAAATTGATTGATTGGTTGATTGATTGAGAGTCTTTTACTCTGCCGACTTGATGATAAGATCTGATAGTATCATCTATATCTTGATTTGAAATTTAAAATGTGAGGTTCTCTTTTTAAAATAAGATCTTATCCTTCAAAATTCTTAGGCAAGTTCAAATCTTCTATTTGAGAAATTTTAAATGTCAAATTGTGACTTAAACATCCCCGGTATTTCGTTAAGATCGTAATTGTAGCCGAGGTTAATAGAATATGTTATAACATGAAAAATAGGTACTATTTGAAGAAATATGGATTGAAAAAGATAGTTACTACCGAATAAATATTTAAAATCAGCAAAAATTGATAGTTTTCAAATTTATCTTGACCAAAATTTTAAATGATTTTTTTTATTTTTTTAATTATATGAAAATGGCGGTGAGGCCATCTTAATTCATGTGGCCTCACGGCCATTAGTTCCATGTGGTCAATAATGCCACCATATACTCAAGAGTTTATGTAATCGACTAATTTTTTAGATGCAAAATCTTAGTCAGCTGACGTAAAACTCTTATCTTTATTAACATCTATTAATATGGAGGTAACCATAAATACTTTATTTAGAATTCATATTGTTTTTCATTTGTGGCCTCAACATGAATTCAACTTCTCTAAGTATGACCAATTTTCTTTAGATACGCCAAAATCTTGTTCTTTGGCCTATAGTTTGGCCGAATAATTGTATTTCTGAATTCACATCAATTGGCCTAGTAGGGAATTTAATCATGATTTTGGTATATTTACTTCATCCATCAAGACTATATCCATCTTTTCACTTTCAAGATGAACTATATGTTGGCTCTTTTGATCATTTATAATAAGATATTTTTCTTTAATGAAATCTAATTCATGGCTTATCTTCTTAAGTTTATATAACTCAATCTCTTTTGTAATCACAATCCTATCATCAGCCGATATTTTTATTTTTGAAGTAAATGATTTTGATTTATCAGTTGCCTCATCCTCCACCATTTGTTCAACTTTCATCACATTAATTGATTCTACCAACGACTGATATTTAGAAATTGATATGATGTGATGTGTTGTTGGTCACTCGATTGATCAAGTTTCCCTCGAGGATCTCATTCCACCTTAGATATTGAAAATGGTTGAAACTGAAAACCTTACATGAGGTGAAGTTGGCAACCTGACAGTGTTCATCTCGTTCCTTAGGAAATGAATCCCAATGGTGTTGAATCTTTAGACCATGCCTCCCAACCTGACAATTCAATTTAATCGGCCATTGTCTTAAATACAGAGAACTTCCATGATCCTTAAATTGACCATTATTTGCTTGACTGGTTTTCAAAAAAAAAAATTAAAATATTGGTCTGAAACTATCATGACTAACTTTCAAGTCATTGTTTTTTACATTTTACCCATGGGTTGGTAGTTCCACTTTGTTGGCGGCGGTTGATAGAGAGTTGGCTGCTCAATAACTTCTTGTTGTATTGGCTGAAGTCGTAGTTTTTGAATCACTCTGGCCAACTCTCGACTGTTTTGTTGAAGTCTTTGTTACATAGCTTGCATACTTTGGTTAAAAGTTTGGAAACCATGTTGCATGCTTCGTGAATTCTTGTGAATACTATCATGAACGACCTCAGATTGCTCATTCATTATTGTCGCAATGTATGCGACCCCTTTTAGCTTGAACTGTCTCCCTTTTAACATATTGGGATCTAGTATTGATCTTGTAGTGGACATAAAAAACTGAAACTTGTCCCATCGGGCGTGCCAAAAAAATATGTTTGACCTTTGAAATCTCGCCAATATGTTGGGCCGAAAATCACCTGGGTTGCAGATGACGATCTAAACCAAATTTGCATCCCTATTAAATTGGTGTGCGGGCGTGCCAAAATCCAGCCAAAGAGCTGAATTAAGAAAAAGTATGATGAATTATCAAGATCTGATTTCTAATCGAGAAAGCGATGTTGAGGCGTAGGGGACGAACCTTCTTAAGGTTCCACACTACACTAAAGCTAAGAATTTGGATGATTAAGCAGAGTGCAATAAAAAACGAGAAAAAGAAAATTGATAACTTTTATTAAAATACTCAAAAAGTAAAATGACAAGGTTAGGGATCAAATCTAAATTTATTGGACGATAAACGAAAAATAAAAGACTTGAAGCTAAAAATAAACTAAGGGAAGCAATAAAATTGATTGTAAAAAAATTAAAGAGTAAAAATTGAAGGTTGCATCTTGAAAGGTTGATTGATTGATTGTCTTTTTCTCCGTTCACTTGATCTCCTTTTATAGGCGTAGAGTTTTCACTTAAGTAAATTTTATTGGTTTGACCATAAGATTTGATAGCATAATTTCTATCTTGATTTAAAATTTAAAATGTGAGATTCTTTTTTTGAAATGAGATCTTATCATTCAAGATTCTTAGATAAGTTCAAATCTTCAAATAATTAGAGAAATTTCAAATATCATATTATAGCTTCAACACATACTTACCTAAAAACTCCTATTTCAATTGTAATCCAACTTGATCTAGATAGTTAAAACAAGATTTGACTGAGCAGTTCTAGGCCAACTGTCATCTACAGTAGGAATGCCAACAACAAAGAGTTTTAATGAGGGTACATTTCTTATTTTACATTAGTTATTTTACGTTAGCGTCAGTGTGTGAGAATTCGAAGATGGACATTATTGCAATTACTATGCATTTTACTACCGGATTTAAAATGGCCCATTTGTGGTCCGATTGCCTTTTAGAATTAAAAAATTTCTCAAAGATGATGTTTCTCTGGTAGTAATGAAGGGTGGAATATGAATGAGAATAGTCATTTCAAGGGGAGAGTTGATTACCTTTTTAGATGTGATATTTATACATGAAATCATTGAGAATGATGCGTGTCGAAAAAGTTTAGGCGAAATGACGACCTTTCTTTAATTTGATGAGTTGAGGGTGGTCTTTAATGTCTTTCTCTCTGAACTGACAGAACTTGAACTGATATAAAAGAGTATGCATTTAATGTCGATATGCCCCTAATCATGTTAGACGTGGTTGATGCGACCGCTTGGGGACTCACTCGACTCTTCATTTTGGCGATACATCCTAACCAGCGCTCATCTCAAATAAGAAGATGCCATGTGGAATGCTATTTTCGACGAGTAATGATGGTGTCTAACATAAGACTAGTTGTGCTCTTACGACAGACCTCATTTACCTTGTTTTTAATCTGCAGTGATCGGTGTGGCCCAAACTCTTTAGAGACCGACCTAGCTTCCTCCCCTTGGGGTGCTCGGGCATCCCAACTCCGACCTAGCTTCCTAGTGTAAAAACCTTTCGTGTGGCACGTCACGTGGTGCCATATCGTTAATAGTTAGAGAATGTATAGAATACTCACCAACAACACAAGAATACTCATTTCATTCATTTTCTTATTTGTCATCTTCACCATTATCTGACCCTATTTAAATTCTTATTCATCATTCTTATCCGATTTATTTACATGGTAAACCAAAAACTAGAATGAATTTCATTAATCATTCGTATATTTATTTCTGTCATATAAATCAAACACTAAAATAGTTATTCTGATTTCATTCTCATTCCCATTCTAATAAGAATGAGACTCAAACTCTAACTGATGTCTAGCCTAATGAAATAACACGTTAAGCTCTCAACAATAAGCTAACATGATTCGCCGTGCATATTTATTTTCTTTCCATTATTCATTGTTATCCGTTACTCACCAAGCAAAGCTAACCCTTTTCACTTTCTTTGTTTCAGTAGCCACTAACCTTTTTCTTTGAAATCCGCTGTTCTATTTCACGAGTCTGCTACAATCACCCCTCAATTTGAGTTATTTCAGAATGAATTCAACTCTGTCAATGTCGTCCTCTTCTACTCTTCCCGTTTCAAACCCCCAAGCGACCAGCCAATCCCAACCCTCTTTCTCCTCTGCATCATTCCGCTCATTCTTTACGCGCCTCTCCAACTCCGTCCGTCATTCCCTCTCCAACCGCCGCCCATGGTTGGAGCTAATTGACCGGACTTCCTTCTCCAGACCGGAATCACTCTCCGAAGCCACATCGCGAGTGCGCAAGAACTTCTCGTATTTCAGGGTTAACTACGTCGTCCTGCTTGCTCTTGTGCTTGCGATCTCTCTCCTATCACACCCTTTCTCTCTCTTCGCCCTCCTTGTCATTCTCGTAGCGTGGCTTTTCCTCTACACCTTCCGGCCGGCAGATCAGCCTCTCGTGATCTTGGGCCGTACGTTCTCCGATAGCCAAATCCTTGGAGGTTTGATTGTTCTCACTGTGATCCTGATTCTTCTTACGAGCGTGGTGTCGCTCCTCATATCGACGATAATGGTGGGATTGGGGATCGTATGCGCCCACGGTGCATTTAGGGTTCCGGAGGATCTGTTCCTTGACGATCAGGAGCCACTGGGATCTGGATTCTTCTCAGGCGCCAGTGGGGCCGCTTCCTCTGCCGCCGCCGCCGCCGCCGCTGCGGGTATTGGCCATTCCGTTATGTCGCGTGTCTGAATTCTGAACACCAGATCTACTTTAACGGTTTCAAAACCAGGTGGTCTGTTTTTGAACCTGAGGATTTTTTTTTATCTTTAATCGTTATTCAATCGGCAATTATTTTTATCTGATATTTGCATTTCCATTAAACTCGATTAGAAAGAGAGAAACAGTTCGAATTGTAATCTGTCAAATTGCAAAGTATTCGTCATCTATGATTTACTATATGCAACTCTTCCCGTGTTGTCATGACTAGCAGGTTGTTCTTTCTAGATGCATGCCCTCTGCTTTCTCATCATTTAGCTTTACAATTTGCGAAAGAAAAAATGATTACCATCAAATGATAATCACTTTTGATTATGTATTTACGCCTTGAAATTTGCGTTACCCTCTTTGCTCAGATGTCTTTTATAAAGTATGCTCATAGCCAATGGCTCGCTGTCTATGAAGCTCTCATTTACCCAAAATTTGTTTTCCATGTGGGCTTCTCTTTCATGAATTTAAAGTTTGACAATACTACCACCACTGCAATTGTTAAGTATTATCAGCCCCGGAGCCAAGAACCGGCAACTTTTACAACTAATACAGTCATACTTCCACGACTAGCAGCTCTCGATGATATAGCTCCAACCACTGCATTTACTTCCCAGATAAGAAATCCTGTCAAAATCCGATATGCCCATTGTGATTAGCCCCCGATGACAAGGATGGGGATCTAACAAGAAGGGTTCTGTTTGGTAGATCTAGTCCCTTAACTCATAAAAGCTTAGAATGAAAAAAAATGATGTCATGTTTGATCTAGGTCGTCCATTCCATTTTTTGAACAAACGGCCTATATTGAATAAGACCCCTCCAGCTCCACGGACTGGAGGAGACTTCGATCAATTGACAAGGACCTAACGGTGCCCCCTTTACAGCAGTTTGAACAATGTGTCTTCTGAGCTCCCAACAGCTAACTCCATAGTGCAGCTGACAATCAAGGTGTTTGTGGGGCCTTCGCTACAGGCTTTCCGTCCGCTCCCCCAGTAATATTTGATTACACTGGCAAGTAAGTCGAGGACTATGGCAACCTGTTCCAGTAACAAATACCTACAGGCTTAACAAAAGATCATCCGGTGCATCCACATGGATACCATTTTTATGTCGTTGGATCCAGTTTTGGTAACTTCTATTCAAGAAAAGATTCAATCAATTTCAATCTCATTGACTCACGACAGAGAAATAGATAATACAGGTAAGCCTCATATGAGCATTGAATTTAATAGGTAATCTGCTGATAGAATGACGGATTTGTTTTTCATCCTCTGACATGGTATGATAGGAGATCCGCTAATGCACTGTTTACATAGACTCACAACAACGTGGGGACTGGCTATGTTCTGTTAGTTGAGAACGGAGAAGGGAAATCGCAGTCTGTAATCTCTCCACCCGCAGGATTTTAAGTTTTACCCACATTATTGGCTTTATTTTCATTTGCCACTGAAATTGATCATCTGGCAGTAGACAGGTGCCTGGCCCTGTATCCCGTCTTGTATTGTTATATAGAGTTAAAGAATTCAGATTTTGTTATCTAAACATCAATCAGACTTCAGCTCTCTAAAAACTAGTTCGTAATGCTCAGACAAATCAAGCAACCTATGGCGATTTTACCATGCCTCCGAAGTCCCACCTATAACTAATGCAAAGAAACCTGCAGAGTCTCCATATGATAATGAAATCTACTATTGATGAACATAGCTCATAACTGTTAGGGAAGATCTATGGTGAAAGGCTAAGTAACATATAATTTTAGATAATTGTTTGAACCCTTGGAATCAAAGATGATTTGATAAAACTTAACCACTAGTCGAAAGTTCTGGTCCATGAAACATGCTCCATATATGCAAAAACCTTGCTATAAGATATGGATGGGAGTTTATGAGCAAGAGCAGGAGTAAAAAGGCATCATAGGAGTTATTATAGATCACTATTTTAAGTGGATTTTCCATTTCTTCCAGACCAGATAGACATATAAATTAGAATTACAGACTTATGCTTGTTTTAGGTTGCCTAATATTAGGCAACAAATTTTAGACAACGAGTATCATTATGTATATTTTGGCAACGACATGAGCAGAAACGCATACCACACCTCACGCATGTATAGCTAGCAGCATATCCACAAACAGCACAGAAATGACGGCGAGATGTAGAGCTTGGAGGTCCTACTGCTGCCTTTAAGTAGGATGGAACATGAGGAGGCAATGACTCCAGGTTCGCCTGTTAGAGACCAGAATCAATTTACTGTGTTTTTACAACTAGAGTTTAAGCCAGATAACTTGTTACCTCGTGCAATAGTTCTAGAAATGTTCTAGGAGCCTTCCTAGCCTCTAGTGCTTTGGCTTGCCGAGTCTTACGTTTTGTGCCCTTGGACTGCCTCTTTTGTATGTAGACTGCAATAGGAGGCAAAAAAAACAACACATGAAGAGAAGAATGATAAACAGAATAATAATGAAATGAAGGGAAAACTGTTGTCAGTTAGTGCGAACCAAGTCTCCTATCTTTCCCTTAAAAGGGAACTTCAATGAAGCTTTATCTCGACTAAACCATGACATGTATTCATCAAGTAGTAGCATCACTTGAAAGATTTCAAACAATTTGATTTTTTAGTTAATAAAAATGATTCCAAGCAATTGCAGGATGATAAAGACATACTGGCTCGAACCAGTTGTGGATGGCAGTGTAACATATCATATATAGATAAGAAAAAGGAGAACATATAAGAAAAGAAAACAATAACAAATGAATTACACTAAAGGAGTAGGACCTTGATCCTCATCGTCAAGAGAAGCGTCATCGTCATCGTCATTAATTTCCACTGTCTCCATTCCCGCATTATCATTTTCCAATGCTTCAAGGCGAGCAAGAGCTGCCTATAACGAGAAAGAATCATAAATACAACTCATCTAGCATACATGACAGTAATAAGAGAAAGCCCTAAGGTGGTGTTTGGTTTGTATGAATGAAATGTAATGGAATGGAATGGAAATTGAATGTGGATTTCCCTATGAATGTATACTTCTTTTTTATGTGTTTAGTTACTATTTTGTGCTACTTGGAAACGAAACAATCCACTCCACACATGTAACCCTATTCCTTTATCTGCCTCATGTAATCTCCATTCCATTCCTAATTCACATTTCTCCACTCTCTCCCTTATATCATTCACTTTTTTCATTTTCATTTTCATGCTTATTTACATTAAAATTCAATTACATTGCATTACGTTCGTTTGAACCAAACATCATCTAAAAGGCGGCCTATAATGAACAAATATGACCTACCTGAGTGCGGTTGTCACTGCTGGCAAGCGCAGCAACCATTTTGGGAGCTACTTTCCGAGTGCGGCTTGACATGCGACGAAATGGGTTGGAAATGTCTTCCTCCATTGTCACAAGCCTGCAATGATGTTCTTGACTCAGGAATTAAAATGGTTGAAATATAAAGGAGGAATAGAGACAGCAAAGTTAAGTCATTTGCAAGGCAGTGGTAAATTAGAAGACAAATAACCTAAAAAATTTCAGAACGAAGGTGTGATATTAAAAGATGCCTATAAAACTACACAGCTGGAACTTATTATTTATTACAGGGTGGGTCAAAAAGTACGGTAAAATGATGAGAACACAAGTTCCTTGAAAGAGATATTTGAGTATTGAACAACAGAATCTGGAACAAAACTAACACGCTCAATTCTTCACCATAACTTAGAGAGTTTTCTTCCGAAGTATATTATCTTATAGAAACTCCCAGAAATTAATCTGCATTACTAAAGTAACAATTCCTTTTAATCTACTTTGTAAAGTAGAGAGACGAACCAATAAAGCTGGCTGTAGATCGCGGAAGAGAAAACGGACGCCGATAAGCGAAACCCAGAAAACTGCATAAATCTTTCTATTTCATGAGATTAAATTGCCAAACTTCTCCCAAAAAAGCAAGAAAAGAACAAGAATCGGAGGGTTAGAGTGAGAAAATTAGAGAGGAACTTACCTTGAGCCTGTTGACGCAGAGAACGAAGAAAGGGGCCAACAATGAGTTCAAGTCTTGAAAGAGAGGGGGGGGGGGGGG